>JARSSU010020629.1:0-60543 GCA_029619165.1 Eurosta solidaginis | reverse complement strand
CAAAGGCCCACAAAATGGGACCCAAGAGGGTCGAAATATGAAGCCCGTTCCACAGTTTTTTTGGCACAGAACATCTTTGTGCGTTGGCGGCCTGTGGCGCGATTCGTAAAATAACTCTGGTTGGGTCCAACACCTTTCTATCTGCATTTACTGTGTACAAAAAATGTGCAAGATACATACAACCACATGAAAATAGATTTTATTAGAATATAAAATGATTGTTGTGGTAATCATTTATTTACACGACAGCTATGACACTAATATCGTGTCCAAAAATATCGAGAGAGGTATTAAACGATGCGTCTTGACATCAGTATTAATACTCCAAAGGCAGAATAAAAGTTTACTCGTCTCAAAAGATAATAATAACAAAACCGAAAAAAGTACAACAACATTACACAACCACATGAAAATCGCCGAACTTGCAACTGCAAATGATCTCGGACAGAGATAAAATTTATCTTTGCCACCGGTATTATTGTTCTCAGAGATTATTCGCGTGTTACTGACACCCGTCTCAATCATATTTTTAGGTTAACGCGTATTACCTAGTGTCATGCTGTCGCAAAAGAATTACAATTCTTGTTTCGGATGTCGTAAATCGGAGGTCGATGAACGTGTCTTTTTGATACCAACTTTGAACATGTTTTGTTAAATGGTGGTGAACCGTCTTCTTAAAACTGTAAAATTTTTTCACAAAACCAACAACTGCAAAATTGCACGAGGAGCAACTGCTAGTAAGCAGTTGTAAAATTTTGAACCGGTCTTTGATCCAAACTACACCCACACAAGGGTGTAATAACGCATGCCACAAAAAGTTGTGTGAGACGAGACACTTCAGACAACACAACCGCAATTTTATATGGTTTGAGCATGGTGGAGTGTGTATCTGTAATACAAAATGCGCCCATTTCAACCCAACAGAGTGAGTTGTAAACGGTAATAGGTAGGCACAGTAGTCATATGCGTGTGTATGATGTGAGGCATACACTACTTCGCGCGATGACTACATGCGCTTGTGGAGTATCTCATCCGTCGCCTTGTATGTACATAGTGTGTAGAATGATGACTGATTTGTTTACGTACATACGAGTGGCTGCATTAGTATCAGCTAAGGTGCTACTATATATCAGGTAGTGATCGACTAATATTCGTCACAGATGATAAGTGATTTAGTAACAAATTTAATGCTTTGATTTACTGAATGAAAATATTCACGCTCACTTCACACACTATATTTTGTGTTTTGAAATGAGCCTCGCGTGATAAAATAGTATAAAACACTATTATATTTACGAATCAATTTTTGAAGGTATAACAAATATGTGAGCATACGTTTGCCTCGGATGCCGTTATCAGCGATTAAATCACCACACTACGGTGATTTTACGTCTTACACAACATCGCTGACCATTTCAATCTTTGCTGACACTGCTTAGAGAACAGCGAGTAGTGTAGAAAATCTACAAAAAAATAAGGCTAAAAACATTTTAAAGAATAGAAGTGTATGCTGTTTCGATGAGAACCATACTGTACATCTAAAAGAGAGTGGACAATGTAAAACCAAGAACAAAATGACAGCTTAACCTAAAAACTGGCCTTGTACGGCATATACGTTAAACCTATATCATAATTGGTTTGACAGAGCAACACTACTGTCACACAGCAGTCAAACAGTGGATGGCCTATTATGTGCGACAACGAATCGATAGTAATAGCAGTTATAATACTATTGTAACGACTGAGTGAATAGTTCCTGCTTATTCCCAACAGCTTCTGCTAACGTCGAGATCGCTAACTGTGAATACATACCTCCAATATTGCAATAACATCACAAATGGTCATTATGTACTAGACTACTTGATGGTACTCACAATAACTCTACCTTCATCAACTAATTGCGTGGTTAAATCAAACTGCTTAGTCTTATTGCCTCAGCTTGTGATGCTTTTGTACTCTCGGTTTCCTCGTTCACCCATTTCTCCTAAGGTCTAGTAATTTCTTGAACTTCATGCTAGGTTACCAGCTAGTATATAGTATATTTGTAGTTTGTAGCCATATGCGTACGTACATGTGAGTACTCCTGCGGCTGATGATTGCATGTGTTTGTGAGTATCTCTCCGTTCCTTGTATGTATGTGAGTAAATGATGATTGATTGGTTTACGTACACGGTAGTGGCAGCTTACTTTATTGTTCTTGTGCGTTTATTTACTTAGTATCAGATTAGTGATGTGAGTATCATTTAAAAAAAAATAAATGTAAGGCGTGATAACCTCCGAAGAGATCTAAGGCCGAGCTTCTCTTCCAATTTGCGTCGTGCTCCTCTTGATTTTCCCTACAAATTGGCCGGACGGGACCTACATGTTTTATGCCGACTCCGAACGGCATCTGCAAGGCAGATGAGTTTTCACTGAGAGCGTTTCATGGCAGAAATACACTCGGAGCGCTTGCCAAACACTGCCGAGGGGCGACACCGCTTAGAAAAATTGTATTCTAATTGAAAAACCTTATTTCTAAAATTTTGATGTTGCTTTGCCCGGGGTGCGAACCCAGGGCATACGGTGTGGCAGGCGGAGCACCATTACACCACGAAGGCCGCCAGTAGTATCAGTTAGTGATGCTAATATTCGTCACAATATGTACATAGTTTCGAATCATGATCGAATTCAATTTTAACTAATCCGATGAGCCATCTCAGAGCTATTGCGATTGAAAAACTGTATTTCGATAACGGATCGTATTATAACACCATACGGGCCCTGTATAAGGTACGTAAGAATAAGGCAATGCTCTCAGTCTAGGAAGCGTAGTAAACGTTGAAAGTAATTCTACGTTTTCTAGACCAAATATACAACACTCCTCGCGATCTGATCCTGCATTTAGCAATAAAAGTTAAATATAAAATGTACATTTGATGCATTCAAAAAATTTACAAAACTGTCGCAAACAGAAAATTTTTGATTTGTTAAATTAATTCGCGATAACTGCCGCCAATGGGGCGCATCAAGGTAGGTCAAGTCTTCCTCCATCTGCCTCTCCCACTTCAGTGGATGTTTTCCCCTTCATCTGCTTCCAAACTGCGGTATCGATTGAAATAGTTTCATGGCCGGAGCGTCTTCACCAATTCGCACCTAGCCAGCGAAGCCTTAGGGTTGTGTCGTTATCACGGACAGGACGTTAAATCTTCCGGAGAAATTTTCTCTCGAACACTCCAAGATTCATATCATCTGCTCTCGACACCGGTCATGGTTCCGAGTCATACATATATACATCAGGAGCTGACATTGTTTTTGCTGTTAATGCTGATGATGGTGAGCGTGCATATCAACTAATATGAATCTAAGTGCCAGCATTGTCCATACATAAAGGATTGACGGGCTTCGATAAAATTTTGAAGAGTACGGAACTGTTTCGTATGTTCTTGTATCATTTTTGGACTACCTCGGCACGTTTCAGTATGACTTCAGAATCGTTCCGAGACTATATATTAGAACCAATTCGGGACAGTTTTAAGATCTATTCCGGATTATTTTATGAAATTATCGTGAAGTAAATCACTGGTAAAAAACTTGTTTACTCACAACTACATACATATGTATTTTTTTAAATTCAAAAAGTATTTAAAATTGTTTTATTTTTTTTTAACCAAAAAAAATAAATAAATACATACATAAAATTTAAATAAAGCATGGATTCATACGTACTGATCATTTCGAGGCTATTTCGAAACCATTTCAGAACAGTTACAGCATCACTTTAGAATCATGTAAGGGCTATTTCGGAACCGACTCGGAATAATTTCAGCATCACTTCGGGATTATCTTAGGTACCTCTTCGGGACAACTTCAGGATCATTTAAAAACTATTTCGAAACCATCCTGTAACTTTTTCGAAATAGTCTTGAAATTATCGTAAAGAAAAGCACTGGCAAAATCTGCTATTTTCTTACTCAAGTATATATATTTTTTTAATTCAAAAAGTATTTAAAATTGTTTTGATTTTTTTTTAACATTAAAAATATAAATACATACATAAAATTTAAAAAAAGCATGGATTTATACGTACGGATCATTTCGAGACCACTTCAGGACAAATACATCATCAATTCATAATCATTTCGTGACAATTTTATGATGTTTTCCGGATTATTTTATGTATCACTTTCATACAACTTCAGGATCATTTCGAGGCTATTTCGAAACCATTTCAGAACAGTTACAGCATCACTTTAGAATCATGTAAGGGCTATTTCGGAACCGACTCGGAATAATTTCTGCATCATTTCGGGATTATTTTAGGTACCTCTTCGGAACAACTTCAGGCTCATTTAAAAACTATTTCGAAACCATCCTGTAACTTTTTCGAAATGGTTTCGAAATAGTCTTGAAATTTATCTAAAGAAAAGCACTGGTAAAATCTGCTATTTTTTTACTCTCAGGTATATATATATTTTTTAAATACAAAAAGTATTTAAAATTGTTTTGATTTTTTTAACTTCAACAAAAAAAAATAAATACATACATAAATTTTAAATAAAGCATGGATTTATAGTACGTACTCTTCATTCCTATCTGAAAAAATAAAAACATACAATTCATGCGCGGTTATGTAAGTGTTTAAAATGCGTTGATTTAAATGATAAAAAATTGCTTAAATAAAATAAAAATAAATTTATCACTCGAAATTATGTTGCACATGATATGGCCAGCAACGTTTATGGAGAAATATAAATAATTCTATTTACATAAAATAAACACCTAATATTTTTTATTAGTATGTAATCTAATTACAACACAATTTTAATTTAACTTTTTATTTTTTAAGTGTGGAACAAAACAACATCAGTTTATATATATTTCGATCTATATAAATTATGATTGGTTGTAATTTGTTATTTGCTAGTTATACAATTTTTTAATATGTTTTTTAGATCAGTTTTGATATTACTTTTGAATTTTTAAAACTGTATGATTATTCACACACAAAATAATATACAACACAAGCAAATAAATTTTGATACATGTATGTATTACATACGTAATTGGTCATATTTTGTAAAGCTTAGAAATTTTTAGTATATAATACATTTAGATTCAGTTTAATTAAAAGATAAATAGTATATATGGAGTTATATGTATATGTATGTGTATGTGGATATCTCACTTATAAATTTGTAGAACAATAAGTTTGCTAATATTTTTTTTAAATTATATTTATTTTTTAATTTTAATGCGTTTTCATACTATACACAAACACAAATTTATGTACAATGTTCGCTTAATTTTGATTTAGTTCTCTTGTTTATTCTATAAAAAATTTAAAAGCAAAAAACAAAACTAGGTTAGATTTACATATGAATACTATGTAGTTAGTTTATGGCTAGTACTGTGGTGCACAACGCCGACAGAGCTTTGAATACAAACGCAACTCTTTTTTATAGTAGTAGTATATGTTTACATGGAGAATGTTTGAGCATAGAATTCACGCATGAGATTTTTAATGCTTGAAGTACAAGCTAAAACTGATTGACTGCTTGCTGAATCTCTGTCGTTGCGCTCTCACGACATGTAAGTGAACGCCGAATAGTTTTCTAAATGGCTCCGGCGACTAACAACGAGATTGACTGAATTTTCGTATGTGTGCGTGTGGTGGTTTATGGTTGCCCCGCGACTATCAAATAAAAAACCATTAATCAACATTTGCATTGAGAAACCGTAGCGTTCGGACGTGAATATGTCGTCATCGGATGATGATTTTTTTTACTTGCAACTACAGCAGTTTTATTAAATAAAAGAAAAGGAGTGATAAAAAGAAATTATGGATGAAAAGCTTATACACAAAACGGAATACATTGATATTTTTCAATAAATTTGAATATGAATTGCTGTTCTTCCGCGCATTTGTTCATTTTAAATGTCAACACAAACTAAATAAAACACTGCTGTTTTTGTCAATCACACCCCGCGACGAGCAAATAAGCAAGCGTCAAATGAAAAAATCAAAAATTTTTGATTTTCATCAACGTGTAGCCGACAACAAACACATGTGTCACGAAGCCACCCGACTGCACTAACACACATAAAATTCAGTCAATCTCGTTTTTAGTCGCCGGAGCCCTTAAAGCCCTCGCGTGCACCGCTGGTCTAATACATACATAACGTACATATAGTTGTGTTTATTGAAATACTAGTGGCGCATTGCAGTTTGGCTTATTTTAATATTACTTCAAGTTAATATTTATATTTGTTGTAATGCCAAGTTTATAAGCTACATATGTGAGAACATTAAGCCCAAATAAAAAAAATATTTTTTCAACGCAAGCACTCGTTGTCATTATCTACATACATTGCATTTAATTGGCATTTATGAGGTGATGCGATCATGGAAAAAGTAGTAAAAACAAAAGTAATGTTTAAAAGGTACCCATTTTAGTGTTTTTTTTTCGAGTCGAAAAAGTGCGGGTAAAATAATTGTCCAAGCTGAAAGTTTATGGTATCCCTACAACCCTGATAGCATTTTTATGACAAAACAGGGCTCCTTTTTATTTTTCGGACTTACAAAAAAAAATCACGAATAAAAGTTAAATCCGGACTACTATTTTTTAAGCACTGTTAACACAACAACAGGCCTTCCCAAATCTAACTGAGCTGATGGTGTTGCTCAACGTCATTTTGCACAGTCGTATAAGTTCGGCGGTGAAACCAAATTCAGACATAGCCGAAGACGGGTTTAAAATCGACGTGTATCAATTATTTTTGGCGGGGTTTTTCCAAGATTTGGCGCATTGTGAAAATCTGTTCGGTGGTAGATTTACCAGGTCTCTGAAACCGCACTGAGAAGGTCCAATCAGTCGATTCACGTTTGGCTTTAATCTTTCGCACAATACACAGACAGACAGAACCTTATATGCGATATTAAGAAGGCTGATTACGCGATAGTTGGCGCAGTTTTGTAATATAATCTGTGGAAAAACGTAACTCCTGAAATATTTCGAATTTTCGCCTAGATCAGAACTAACTTAAAATGTGAGTTGTTATTTCCAATACAGATATTTATTTAGTGGTTCGAAACTATCGAAAAAGGGGATTAAATCGTTTTAGAAGCAACATGTTGAATTACGGTCTGGTTCGAAACCAAAATAGTACAACAAAAGAACTACAAAAGATCTACGCTACAAACCAACAAGTTCTAAATTTGTATCTAGCTCAAAAATATATAAAGAAGGTAAGGCAACGGGGACAGCTTCCATTGCCTAGGACATCGCCATGTTTAATTCGCCATTTGAAAGCATGTTAAAGAGATAAGAGGGCAACTTGGCGGGCACACTACAAGCGCACCACTTTTGAAACAGACATTTTCCTTGCAGGAATGGTACCTAATTATCATATATATTATTTCTAATTGCTGTTGTAATTGTTGCTTATGTACGGGTCCCTTTTTCGCTCTTATTTGGAATCCAAATCTATAAATAAAGTTTTGGTTCTAAATATGGAGATTCGGTCTATTAGCGAGCTTTGGGCAAATTTGGTCGTAGTGCTTTTGTTTAGCTATATTTTATTAAAATAATTTGTTGAAAATAAACGATTGTGATGTGAATATTCGCACTGCATTACCGGCAGTTGTTACCATGCGCCAGATGGCAGCGCAAGCTGTAAATTCTAATTGATTGATAGAATAGCAGATTTCTGTTGATATTTGATAAGAGGCTTTTATATTGGTTACGCAAGATGCCCACGGGTCCGGCTCGTCGATTATTAACTTTTTTCTGTAGATATCACATAAATGGTCTGGAGATTCCATCTCCATCAAAAATATTTTCGAACTACGGTAGTGAAACTGGAGGCACATACAGGCACTTAGTAGATTACAAACCGAAACTTTCTATGACAAAAAATCTGACATCCTGGGTTACAAAAAAAAATGTGTACGAATTTACCTATTTAGCACTACTATTTTAATGATCACTCAATGTGCTGCTTTAATCATACTATATCAATCACTACCTCAAAAATACCATGGTAACATTTGATTTCAAAATTGTCTCAAAGGTATCTATATTATATTCTAGAGATCATGATTAAGAAAAACGTTATACCTTCTTTGCATACAATAGCCGTGTTTTTTTATACATGTATATACATCTACATTTGCCGGTAAAAAAACGCTTATCATCACTTAGATAATGTTTAGGAGACCCATCTAGCGGCAGTGGTTGAATAACTAGCTACAAAATGGGTTGTACCGAATAGCGGAGACACGCACCTCTGTTGGCCATAGTGTATAACCTATAGCTGAATCGGTTGCGGTGAATAGTGGACGCACACCATTTGTAGAGGTCAAACCTAGACACACATTGCCGTGACATCTGAGTATAATGCGTATTGAAATTTAGGAGTACTAATTTTATGCGCAGCAATTTCAGAAGTGTAGATAAAGTTATGCACTTGGCATCCATATAAAGTTTAAGTGCACATGTATATAGACTTAAAAAAACACAGCCAACAGCCTCAGTAGACTAAGCGATGTGAATCAGTTGACAATTACACACTACTATTTCCGTGAACCCTCTGTATGTATATATGTACATATCATTGGCTTAGAGTGTCGTGCTATTAACGCACATCAAAAATAAAAAAATTATATAGCAAGCAAAAAAAACCTACATAGCACAGGAAGTAAACTCACGATCGAGTTGGTGCCAGATTAATGCAGTATCTTCCGTTTCAAAAAGTCAGTTTTGAAACGAAAGAAGTTTACAAGCTTTAAACTCGTAAGCCGGTGTTATGTATGCACTTACATACGTTAATATGTCTCAAGTTCTTAAGTAAAAGTAATTGAATTACTTACTTGTACGCTTTGTTATTGATATGGAAAAAAAAATATATATGTAATTGGAAAACTTAACTTTTAAGTTCATACAATTTATAGTGTAAATATCTACACATATGTATGTATGAAAACCATTACTATAAGAATTTTGTTATTGGCTTACAAAGTTTAAGTTTTTTTTTATGTAAAGAAAAGAAAACGTAAGTTTTTGTTTAAGATTAAAAAACGAAATGCACTTAATACTGTATAAAATTAAAAAAAAATTGTTTTTTCTTTTACTCTGTTTATACACGGAAAGTTGTGCTGCTTGCGTTGTTGGCAACTATTATCTTGGTGTTGGCCCTAATGCTATTTATTTGTTACGAGCCGGACCCAACAACAGAAATCAGCTGTTCTATCAATCAAACATCTATAAACTTACATACGCTTGCACTGCCATCTGGCGAATGTTGGCAACTGCCGGTAATGCAGTGTTAGTTCTAATCAAATATTCACAATAGTGCCATAGTACAAATAGATTTCTTTGCGTTTTAACGATTACGTGTCTTCATCAGGGTGTCTCGTCTAAGAAAAAAAAACAAACAATTATTTAAAGTAAAAATTCCAGACTTTCTCAAGTCATGGCAGCGTTTAGCCATGTAATAATGTACAGAAAAATTTACTTGTATCCTTTTATATAAGTACGAGCCGTACCCGTGCGCATCTTGCCCAACCAATCTAAAAGTCTCTTATCAAATATTAATAGAAATCAGCTGTTATATCAATCAATTAAAACTTACAGCTTGCGCTGCCATCTGGCGTATGAGAGCAACTGCCCGTAATGCAATGCACACTTACACAATAGTGCCTTAGTACATATAGATTTCTTTGTGTGCTCACAATCGTTAATTTTTAACAAATTTTAATAAAATATAGCTAAACAAAAGCACCACGACTAATAATACCCAAAGCTCGCTAATAGCACGAATCCCCATCTTTACAACCAAAACTTTATTTATAGATTTGGATTCCAAATAAGAGCGAAAAAGGGACCCGTACATAAAAACAGCAATTAGAAATAATATATAAGATTTCAGCGGATAGAGAACGCTTTAGCACAGAATTCGATTATGTGCTGCCATATCATACAATTGGTTTCAAGAATACGCAATTTCGGCTAAAGTTGAAATTATACTTGTATTGTTCAGTAAACTGAGACATGCAGTGCTACTAAGAAGGCATATTCCTTAATCGTTTGCTGATATAACCACGATATGTTTTTTCTTTTCTTGATATACTGAAAATTTCAAAAACCAATCCGAAATAGTCGGTAACTCCAAGGCTGCATATTAACATTGTTTTTATTAACAACTGAAAAATTGTTCGCCCCAAAATTCATAAAACATAAAAGATACAGAGCTGTGAACATGAAAAAAATTTCAAATTATTGACAAATTTCAAATACTTATATAATAGGATACAAATAAATTTTTCTGTACATTACTAAATGGCTAAACGCTGCCATGACTTGAGAAAGCCTGGAATTTTTACTTTAAACAATTGGTTTTTTTTTACTCCAGACTTCCTGATGAAGACACGTAATCGTTAAAACGCGTGGTTGACGAAAGCAATTTCAATTTCTGCTGTTAATTTAGTGGTTGTAAAACAGAGTAAACATTTTGGCTTGTTTAATTTTTTACATATGTACATATTCAGGAACTGCTTTTTTTTTAAATTACATAGCGGTGTCTGGTTTTTATAGAAAATAATTCAATATTAGAAAATTCAGTCAACATCTTATGAAAGAATTAAACCAAAGCGAGTTTATTAGGTGAGTGCTTTCTAACTTTTTTAGTAATTTAGAATATATGTAAAACGCAATAATCCATTTAATTCGATCTTACAGTGAGTAACACAAATATGAGTTACCTTGATACAATTACAGCAGACAGATAACACAAAATGCGTTACTTGAGTACAAGCAACTGTCGGACTCTTTCCTCCGTTACATGTTCAACAAATAGCGAGTTGCCGCAATAAAACTTTCCTTGTTTAAATTTGGTCGTGAGTCATGATTTTTCTTTTGGCAATATATTTTTTTATCATATATATTATTTCTAATTGCTGTTTTTATGTACGGGCCCCTTTTTAACTCTTATTGGAAATCCAAATCTATAAACGAAGTTTTGGTTGTAAAGATGGAGGTTCGGGCTATTAGCGAGCTTTGGGCAATTTTGGTCGTAATGCTTTTGTTTAGCTATATTTTATTAAAATAATTTGCTAAACGATTGTGAGCACACAAAGAAATCTATTTGTACTATGGCACTATTGTGAATATTTGCACCGCATTACCGACAGTTCCTATCATACGCCAGATGACAGCGCCCGCTGTATTGTACGCTGGATGCCAGCGCAAGCTTTAAGTTAATTCATTGACGTCAGTTGCTATTATACGCAAGATGGCAGCGCAAGCCGTAAGTTAATAGAACAGCTGATTTCTTTTGATATTTGATAATAGAGTTTTATATTGGTTGCGCAAGATGCGCATGGGTCCGGCTCGTTTACTTATAATCAGAAAGAAACTGAATTTCGCTAGTGAGTTTATTTCGACGTCTTAACACCAACTAAAAAGCTGGCGATCCTCAGCTCTTAGTACTCATTTGTTTTGGAAACACTTTTGCCTCAAAAATATTTTTCAAAAAATTTCAATTCCTTTTGTATTTCTTTTCTCAATATTGTTTAAGCCAGACTAAATCATATAAGGTTTGTTAGGGACGAAATTACTGCACACATATTCCCTTCGATAATCAGAAATTACTACGAACAAACTTTAGAGATGCCGATTTGTGTCACCTTTGAATGGAAGAACGAAACAAAACAAAAGCGAAGTTTCTGAGGTTGGGACATATGTGAATGCTTACATTATCTCTTGTAGGTTTATTGTAGATTATGACATGTGCAAACGTGGTCTAAGCAAAGTTAGGAAGGAGTAAGGGATAAAATCAAGTCGTATAAAGAGCAGGAAGTTCCTGATAGAAATTCAAATAAGAATAGCACTGAAAAGATCGAGCAAAACGACTTCATCTTGAGTTGCTTAAGAATTTTGATTGCTGGATCAAGGCTGATGAAACATACTTATGTGCTAGGGGACGTATCACAGGAACTGGGTGTTGATTTTTATGTTGCTGGTCGAAGAGGAAATTTTCAGTAGGAGCTAAAACACACAAAAAGGGCAAAGTTTCCTAATAAATTTGTGTTTGGCAAGTAATTTGTAAGGAGGTAGAATTCACCAGGGCATGGCCAGGGTGATTCTTTTGCATGCGGTTAAAGCAGTTCATTACTTCCGGTCATTTGCGGCCAAGTATCCACAGGGTAGCGCCTGAACATCCGTTTGGTCGTGAGCTAATGTGAGAAGGCGACAACCTAACTAGGCCACACCATCCATAATCGATTTAAGGGATAGCTGGGGGAATACGATCGTGTGTTTTGAATCAATCGACTCGTTATATAAACGTTCAAGTAATACTTATAACGCCGTCAAACGGCTTGTACGCTGGGGTTGGAACCCACCACGTAAAACCATACTCCAATGGAATAAAGGTACTTAGACTCGTATAAGAACACAACCCTTGACTGATGACGACCCATGCACAAGTTTAAAGTTTGTGCACTAATTCATCGTGCGTAATCCTTATTTTCTGGGTTTTACGCTCTAAACAAACATATGGAAACCTCGTAAAAGTTCGCGTAGTTCATTAAATCTTCTACGATATTCGCCGTAGCTAAGGCACGGAAGTCCATCAGACTTCTCAAATCCTTTTCTATTTTATATATAATCCAAGGGCAATTTCAGCTGAGAGTGCTCATAATTACGAGCCGTATTTTTTTGAAGAATTTGGCTCTCAAACACTATATTTCGAACAGGACCAATACTATTTCTGAAATAATTTTTTTTGTGAAATATTTGAGATATTCGCGTGGTTATCAGCTTATCTGTTTATGTGGTTATATTTTTAACACAGTTTGTAAAAACAAAATATACTGTAGAGCAATATTTTTTAAGCAAATAAGTTGATAACGAGTTGACGTTAATACCCGAATTGTGTTTGGCTAGAATATAGTTATCTTTCTTAATTTGTATTGCATATTAAATCATATATATTATTTCCAATTGCTGTTTTTATGTACGGGTCCCTTTTTCGTTCTAATTTGGAATCCAAATCTCTAAATAAAATTTTGGTTGTAAAGATGGAGATTCGGGCTATTAGCGAGCTTTGGGCAATTTTGGTCATAGTGCTTTTGTTTAGCTATATTTTACTAAAATAATTTGTTAAAAATAAACGATTGTGAGCACACAAAGAAATCTATTTGTACTATGGCACTATTGTGAATATTTGCACTGCATTGCCGGCAGTTGCTACCATACGCCAGGTGGCAGCGCAAGGTGTGTAAGTTTTAATCGATTGATAGAACAGCTGATTTCTGTTGATATTTGCTAAGGGACTTTTGTATTGGTTGCGCAAGATGCGCACGGGTCCGGCTCGTCCTTTTCTATTTTATACATAATCCAAGTGCCATTTCAGCTGAGAGTGCCCATAATTATGAGCCGTATTTTTTTTGACGAATTTGGCTCTCAATCACTATATTTCGAACAGTACCAATACTATTTCTGAAATAATTAAATTTTTTTTGTTGAAATATTTGGGAAATCCACGTGACCCTGGCTATTAGCTTATCTGTTTATGTGGTTATATTTTTAACACAGTTTGTAAAAACAAAATATACTGTAGATCAATATTGTTTAAGCAAATAAGTTGATAACGAGTTGACTATAATACCCGAATTGTGTTTGGCTAGAATATAGTTATCTTTCTTAATTTGTATTGCATATTAAATCTTATTAATTTTGAATATATCATAATTAGCTCTTTGGGCTTAATTTTTTAAAGTTGTTTCGTTAGTTTTAGTGTACAAGATCTTTAGTATTATTATTAGAGACAAGTAAGGATTTCAATTAAGTTTTAATAACCACATCCACATAGTAAAATCTCAAAATCTGTTTTTTTCATGGCCTTATAAAAGTTGGATAGTAATTGGAAAATGATGTTGGACATTAACTTCAGAACTAGATATATATTTCTCAAAGGCTGCTGCTGTATTAAAAAGCCAACCCTAAAAGGACCTACCTTACACTGTGACTGGAAAACTGTGCTGTAGCTTAACTGGAGCTTAAATTTGACAATAGTGAAAGCAAACTTAGTTTAAGCTTAGCTTAACCAATTACGAAAAAACCGGGCCTTAGTATGCAGCCTATATCGGCTGCTGGCTCCCCAAATTTGTTCAAAGAAACACCCTATCAGAACTAAAATGCATCAAATGCATGCTAAGATATGGAGTCTTTGAAACAAATTCTTTAATAAGGCGTCCCTCAACTCCTTTTTCACTTATTGTTAAAGTGTTCAGCCGAAATTTGGCAAATTGAAAATGAAAAAAAAATTCCGGATAATACAGGCAGTTTTTGAATTTTGGTTTTTTGAATTTTTAGTATTTATATCTGGGACCATCATTCTTAATTGGAATTACTTCGACTCTCTCAAATATGCTCTATAACTGATGTGATACTGATTTAATAACGCAAAAATTTGAGTTTCATGTTTTCAGTTTATAAGTTCCGGTTAGGGCCAGATTATGTATGACGCATGCGACTCTGCGTCGCAGCCACTCACATGCACGTATCACCACTATATAATACCAAACATTTCACAAAGGCACTCAGGCTTACTCTCATTCACTGAAGTGAGTGAATGCTCCTCTATCATCATATATATTATTTCTAATTGCTGTTTTTATGTACGGGTTCCTTTTTCGCTCTTATTTGGAATCCAAATCTATAAATAAAATTTTGGTTATAGAGATGGAGATTCGGGCTATTAGCGAGGTTTGGGCAATTTTGGTCGTAGTGCTTTTGTTTAGCTATATTTTATTAAAATAATTTGTTAAAAAGAAACGATTGTGAGCACACAAAGAAATCTATTTGTACTATGGCACTATTGTGAATATTTGCACTGTATTACCGACAGCTGCTACCATAAGCCCGATGGCAGCGCAAGCTGGTAAGTTTTAATTGATTGATAGAACAGCTGATTTCTGTTGATATTTGCTAAGAGACTTATATTGGTTGCGCAAGATGCGCACGGGCATAGTACAGGTCTACAAGTAGGATATGTAGTAGCACGCACATACATAGCCACGCTTACCTGATAAAATGCTTGTTTTTGTTCGTTTTTTTTTGTGAATGCTATTTGGCACTGTGGTACTTCTTAGGTCCAAGAAAAGTGTAGTAGCTGCTAACGAAAACTGCGTAAAATTTTTATCGTAAAATTACAAAGAAATATCCTTATTTACTTAAAATCCGTATGTTTTGGACAATTTTAATTAACAAATTGTGATACTTTATTACCTGGGACGATTGCTAAAACACGACCAAAACCGTCGGGGGAGGTATTAATAGATGCGTTTTTGCCTCGCTTCCAATAATTTGAATACTTTTTCGCCTTTGGACTATAGATAACAGGACAAAACGCGTCTTTTCATTTCTCTTTCCACAACTTTGGAAGGGTTATTGCAGTTGACCTAGGTTTCAAACTGTTTTTCGCGGAGAACTTTTGAACGGGTAGAAAAACTTAGCACCCGTGTTTGTATTCTTAATACTGGAATAATTACGCGTCCTCAGATACCCGAATTCAAGACTTTTGTATAATTTTCTGTAGGACCCATACAGGTGCAGTACATTTTCATACTAAATTCGTTAAAAAAAATTTACCATCACAGCAACCCATATCTGATATTCCGCTCCTTTTTTTGTTTCCCTGCGTCGCTTTCTACGACAGTAACCCGGGTAATTTTGACACTTCGTTCAGTGTCAAACGCATGTTTCACGCAGGTTCCACAATAGTTTGACACTGACCGAAGTGTCAAACGGCAGTGTGTTAGAAAGAGAAAGGAATTGTTTCCTTCTCATACATATCATACTTGTAACCCTGTACTATGCGCACGGGTCCAGCTCGTATTATGAAATTTGTTTTATATGACAAAAAGTGACTAGTTGCGTTATACATAATTTGCGCCACTCTTACCTCTAGTATGGTTTCTAGAAGCTTTCACTACCTTCATTTAAATTTGAAAAATTTATATTCAACCAACAAATCGAAAAGAAAAATTTGAAATTCTTGCAGCTATCAACAACAGTAACCACATCAGCAATCGAAGGGAAGTGCATACCACTGATAACAACGTATATCAAAACACTAAAAAAAGCAGCAGCGACTTTGTAAGCAAAGAGACAAAACATAAACCACGCAAGATCATTACCAACGGTAAAAATAATAGCTGTGCGGATGATGTTGACAATGGTGGAGATGAATACAAACGAAGCAATAATGATCTTCAACCAATCGATTTCGGTTATCAACTAATAGAAGAGCAGGAAGTTGTTGAGGAGGAGCAACGAGAAGATAAAAATGTTACAGAGATTAGAAATACAACTAAGCATGCCGTTAACAATATAGTCGTTGGTGCTACAGAACGTGGTGGTGGTGGTGCGAATATATTGCGTATGCGTTGTCAGACTGCTTTGACGAGCAATGGTTTGAGAACCACGGCCCTATCACACAACATGGGCAATATATTAAGTGTGAAAAATGCGCGCCCACGACGTGAAACCACTTAAGTTTTAGTTACACGTATGTATGTAAAAATTATTCGAAAATCGAAAGTAATCACTAACTTTTTTCATGTTTGCAATTAAATTTAGAAAGCACTTGGTGCATTCGGCAAATTTGTAAAGTTGCATATGTGCAATGTGTAAAACTGCACATCTAGTAATGTGTAAAAATTACATATGTGACACTCAGCGAAAAAAAGCCCCTTACTCGAATGCTGTTGATTTTAGACGGGGCGAGCAGTTATATAACATCGTGTACGCTAGCTTTCGCATGGTCGCCCGTATATGACACACTTACCGTCGACTTTGACTGTTCATAACTCTAAAAGTAATAAAGATATCGATCTCCGGTTTTTAATAATTTCGAGAACAAATATTTCATTCGAGTTTGGGATCTTTTCTCGCGCAGCGCCATATATACAATTTGTTTGAAACTGCGCATTAACTCGTATGGAAGAGATGTGAAAAGAAAGAAAAACGCGAAAATGTATTGAGTTTTAAGAACTACATATATAGTATAAGCACATTGAAAAAGCGAACCAGCCAATCAACAGTTGCATTTGCGTTTATAGTTATTTAAGTACGTATAATAGAAGAAGAAGAATGGAATAATTATAATTGAAAAAGAAGAAACATAAAATGTATATAAAAACTAACAGACAATTCTAAAATTAAGCATGAGAGAACGATTCTTAACGTTAGAAAAGCTTGCTAAAATAAAATGAGGGTAAAAAGTCAACTCTCGGGCACATGGGAAATTTTTTAAAAAAACAACTTTGAACTCGCGCGTTCTTCAAAAAAAATTCTAACGATGTTTCACTCAGATGTCGTTTCAACTGACTATAAGCACTTGTTCGATTTTCGATTTCGAAAAATGTGTTTGAATGGGAAATATTGGCATTATAAAATTATTAATTCTCTCTGACGCGCGATCTAGTCACTAAGAGTACTTCTGTGGAACTCTGCAAGTTCGTTATCACTGCACTGTTCTTAATCAAACTTTCTATTTCAATTGTGCAGGTCTACACCAATACGATACATTTACATCATAAACGATTTCGAGAACATTGGCAAGGTTTATATTGTAACGATTTTAGAGAAATTCCGCTTATTCCAAATCTTCTGCTAACGTCCGAATCGCTAAACTGTTGAATAAATAACTACAATATTCAATAATTCAAAATGGTCTTTATTAGACTACTTTGAGTGTACTTCACAATAACTCTTACTTCACAACTAATTGCGTGTTTAAATCAAACTGCTTAGTCATGCCTTAGTTTGCGCTGATTTTATACTCTCGGTTTCCTCCTTCACCCATTTCTCCTAAGGTCTAGTAATTTCGTGAACTTCGTGCTTGGTTACCAGCTATATACATGTATATTTGTAGTTTGTATCCATATGCGTGTGTATATGTGAGTACTACTTCGGCTGATGGTGATGCGTTTGTGAGTATTTCTCTGCTGCCTTGTTTGTATGTGTGTACATGACGATTGATTTGTTTACGTACAGAGTGGCTGCTTAGTATCGGTTTAGTGATGCTAGTATCGCTTAGTAATGCTAATATTCGTCACAATATTACTTATGATACATAGTGAAAGTTGTATTTTTATGTATGAATTTTTCACGCGAGACAATAGACTAAAAGAACGCTCCCCTTCAGCCACACTGCCTGGAAGTGTGCAAAATATTCTTAATGCTATGCAGATGTTAGGAAATAATACTTCCATCTTCAAGTCATGAAATTTGTTCAGAAGTTGAAATGGTGACAGCGAATCACATCCCAAATTTGCTAAGTGGATGGCTTTAAGATGAATGATTTCATCTATTACATCCGTAGAAATATCGATGCCATAAATCGTGCAGAATGCCGCCGCCTTTTCTCTGAGCTCTTCTTCCGTCAGATCCTGATACTTCCACAAAAAACTAAATTTAATCGCAATGTCATTTCCGGCTTCGAAACGTTTTGTCATGTTACCAATCAAGCAGTCCAATAGAACGTAAAAAACTTGCTGTTTGAATTAGTTTCGGAATCACACTCAGGTGATTCGCCAGGTAATTCATCGAACTGGCGCTTTCTTATCTTCCTTCTTTTCTCTGCGAAGGTATTCACAACTCCTATACTCCCTGCCAGAACCTTACATTCTTGAAGTATGATCGACCATTGATCCCTGAACTTCTTCAACTCATCAATCAGGCTACGTATATTTTCTGGTTCCACGTCCAGTGTGGCATTTCTAGCCTGCAGTACCAGATTTCGATGGTTGATTACCGTCAACACTTTGAGCCAAATGGAGGCTAAGAGGATACACTCAAATTTCCCCATATATGCTTCAATACCTTTCAAATCCGTTACTGTTTCTGAACTCAGATTCAAAATCTTGATTTCATCAATAGCTTTCAAAATTTGTGGAATGTGAGTTGCGAAAGGTTTCACACTATCCACACGAGCAGACCATCGTGTTTGTGACATGCTGTGCAAGGAGCAATTAGTTTTTTCCTTGAGAATTTCCCATCTCTGAGGGCTTGCGCCAAAAATTATACAATTTCTGCATAATACCGAAAAATGTGATGACTTCTGCACAACATTCAGCAGCTTCCACTCCACATAAATTTAAACTATGACAAGTACAAGGTGCAAATATTGCCAGGGAGTTATATCTCAGGATATGACTCTGCGCTCCTTTGTAATGACAGCTCATATTACTGTCATTATCATATCCTTGCCCGCGGCAGTCATCCAGTGGAATATTGTGCTTTTTTAGAGTGCTGCGTATCAGCTCAGCGACAGCTTCTCCTGTTTTTGCGTTACAATCGACAAACTCTAAGTAAGAAGCGTTCTTGGATTTTCCATTTTCCGGAGTCCCTGTGTAGTAAAACATAACGCAATATAAAAACAGTCTGCTCAATATTCGCCGAATCAGGGGTTGCATTCACTTTTACTGTGTAATACTTGACGGACTTTCTCTCGCTTTCTATCTTTTCTAATTATTTGACTTGCACAGATTTCTATGAACTCATTTTGTATTCCATCAGACAAATAATGTGCTTGGAGACGATTCTTTTTCGAGATTCCCTCACCTCTCCAAATGTTCATGCAATAGGGGGTCATAATTGCTGATCACTTCCAAAATACCAAGAAAGTTTCCATTTTTTGGATTTCCGATCAATAGAAACAAATTATGTATGTATCTATGAAATCCTAGTTAGAGTACTGTCAATACTGCTTTGCCTTGCCGGGCCCCCAAAAACCTTCCGGGCCCCAGGGCAATTGCACATGCAAACATAAAAGGACGATTGGCCAACTCAAACATTGACAAACTCATGCCTAATAATATGTACAAACACACACCAAATTGGCAATTTATACCATTTGGGCAATTTATACGCAATTTATCATATAATAAATTGTAATAATAAATTGCCAATTGAAAAAAATTGCGTAATAAATTGTTTCAAACTGCAAATGCAACCTTTTGAAGTGTGTTTATTGAGTCGATTTAAACGTCAGTTACGCATGGCTGGACTATATGGTTGGCTCATCTCATCAGCTGATTTTATTTTTTTTATTTGACTGGAGTAGGTATTGTCAAAATAAGATGGCAAACTCAAAATGAAACCAATACATTGAACATATTTTCTTACAACACACACAAATTTCAAAGTTTTATGTGTTTATTCCATTCCTTTCGCCTAATACCAACACGCACATTTTGACAGTCTGAACTAAGGTATGTTCTTGCTGTACAGATGAGCCAACCAGCTATCAATTTACTATTGTGTAAGCTAAACTGAGTTGTATGAACACCACTCAATTTAAATCGAAATTGCCTCAATTTATTTTGCTGTTTGAACATAGTATAACGTTGATGGTTTCAATTGGATATCGAAACAATAGAAACAGCAAAACAGGCGCGTTAACGAAAAAAGTAAACCGCGTTGTGCAAGCTTGACGGCGTTAAAGTTTGTAAAAAATCAACATTTAACTGATAAATAATACATACAACAAAATCAAAAATATTTAAACACAATAAAAATAAAAAATATAAAGCAGTAAAAATAACATTTGAAATGTTAAATGAGCAGTAAATATGATGCGCATAAATCGAAATCGCAATACTTATAATATCTATTGAAAATCTATGTATGTATATTAAAATGAATGCATGTTTTGAAAATGTGAATGTTTCTGGATTTAGTGTACGTAATGATGCATTTACCCTTTAGATATGTATGTAGAGTGCAAAAGTTAGGCAGCAAAAAATAAATGAGCTAAATAATAATTAAGCAAGAAAATTCGTACAATAGTTTAAACTAAAGATGTCAAACTATTGATATATTTCATAAAAAAGTTTTAGTACCAACAAAATTGTATTGTAGCGAATATTAAAGGAATTCATGATAATTCTGCGCCTTCTTGTATCGTTCGAATCACTGAACTGTCGCGTTCGAATCATCAACAGCGCCACTATGGTAGTGGATCTTTATAAATTGAATGTATCCGTCTACTTCCTTATAGCTTGTTAAAATCAAATTAATTCACTATTCCTTGGCTTGCGCTGCTTTTTTAATCTCAGTTGTCTCGTCTCCTATTTCTCCCACGGGCTAGACTTTTCGCGAATAGCCTTCTCGATTAGTTGCTTATTTATTTCTCTCATAATTTGTCAAATACCTATACATCACAAATTCTCTGTTGCCTTCTGTGTATATGGCTGATTAATATGCGCTTCTTATTGCTGTGTACATATTTGTGTGGATGTTTTCTATTTCATCTGCTTACCCTGCTGTTGTCCAGCATTTATTGCTAGCGGCGTAGTGACGCATCGAAATTGGTAATATTCGCCATAGTATATTGCCAACAATGAGGTCTTACCAACGATAGTTTTTTTTTAGAAATATTTTCAACTCAAATTGAGAATGTTTGAAAAAGAAAACATTAATTGTACAAAGTACAAAACATAAATCATAAGGTCGAAGATTAAATTCAGAAAACCAAAACTAATAAATAAACGAATTTAGTGAAATTCCGCCTATTTGCAACCTTCTGCTAACGTTCGAATCGCTAAATTGTTGAATAAATAACTCCAATATTAAATAAAGCAAAATGGCCTTTATTAGACTACCTTGAAAGTACTTCACAATAACTTTTACTTCACAACTAATTGCGTGTTTAAATCAAACTGCTTACTGACTACTCAGCTAGCTCTGCTTTTATACTCTCTGTTGCCTTGTCCGCATATTACTCCAATTGCCTAGACGTTTCTCGGTCTAGAATTTTCTACTTGGTTACCAGCTATAGGCGTGTGTGTTTGTAGTTTATAGCCCCTCGCATAGTCATATGCGTGTATATATGTGAGTACTACTTCGGCTGATGATTACATGTGTTTATGAGTATCTCTCCGTTGCCTTGTATGTATGTGGGTAAATGATGATTAATGTGTTTATGTAGCTTGCTTTAATGTTTTTGTTGTTGTGCATTTACTTAGTAACAGCTTAGACATGGTAATATTCGTCACAATACGTTTTAGAATACGTAGGTAAGGTTGAGTTAGGAGGTCATCCTTGTTAATTTCCACCACTCGAAGATATTTCTGTGCAATGTGAGTGCCTGGTGGCGGCACATTCGTCCAGCCAGACTACATCCTAGTGGTTGCCTTCCTATTCAAATATGTCCATACGGACCTTGAGATCTCGCAATCATCGCGATTGGTCCACAGCGAGTCCGTTGCCCTAGTCTCATATTCCTCGATTTTCCTCAGGAGATAACCCTTGCTTATGTCCATTTCGAAACCTTTCCTGGCCTCTTATCTGCAAATTTATTCCCTTCAATTATTCAATAGTGAGAAAATTAGTGTTGATGCTCATGAATTGGTATCGGCGTTGTCAAAGTCGATAACTATTGACAGGTGTTGATGCTTTTTTGGTATCGAATAAAACAATATTGAAGTTGTGTTGACGTGACATGACGCAACATTTTTCAACAAAGTTTTTGGTGACGACAAGCGCTGCAATACGAAATTTGGCTATTAAACGTTATTTAGTTATTTTTAGTTAAATTTCAGAAAATGGTAAAAATAACCAACAACAACCAATTCACGGAGCTTGTAGAAGAATTGGAAAAGAATCCAACCCTTGCAAGGGGTTTAACAGGGGTGCAGTTCGAACAAATTTTAAATAAATTCTTTATATTTTGCCCGGAATGGAGAATTGTGTTCTAATGAAAATCAGCAAATATAGTACTAACTTCCTATCTGGCAAATTTAAAATGTCAAACCTTCGGCGCATCTCTTTTCTTTGGAGAAGTAACATCTTGCACTCTTCATAATTCGAATTTTCAGTGCCCGATACGAAAAACATTTTAAATCACAAATTTAACACTAATTACCAAATAACTACTGAACAAATTGTAAATAAACAATTGATAACACATCAACGTCAATACATTGTTTTAGTAAATGCCCATTTCCGTTGACGTGACGTTGTTGTCGATACGAAGTGATGGTTGACGTTGACAACCATAATAAGGATGACTAAAAGAAGAACTATGGACCCCAGCGAGGCTCAACGCCTCCGCATGACATCCGTCTTAATCACATTGGATCCTAATGCATTTAAGGCGGCCTGGCTTTCGACAAAGATAGTTACATTGATTCTGGGATCATACTATCTTGGAGCAGTCTGGCTGCATGAGTCAGAAAGTCGATAAGTTTGACCTACCTGCAGATGCTTTGAGTGAATTCCAGCTCCAGTTCCCGTTTCCATTTTTGTGCCGTCTATTCAGAATGTAATAACCCTACCACTGTCTAGGCCTTCCTCTCATTCCTTGCATGAAAGATATTTTATGTTCTGTGCCTGGACGTCAAAAACGGCCGTGATATGGTCGGTGTCGGGCGTTCGGTCAGTTGTGATTCTGTTTAATCGTCCCCTTGTTAGGCCATCTAATATCTTCGCGTACCCGTATTCAATTGATTTCCACATGACGTATTATCTTATTCGCAGATCCCCTTTCGTGATCAATCTCTGCACGAACACTTGTAAAGGCAAGAAGTGAAAAATTACGTTGTAACACTTTCTGAGTTGCTCACCGCGCCTGCCATACACATGCTAGCTTTTACACCTTCCCAACGCTATGTTTTTTCCTTTTTTGTCTAGCGCCTTCCACCAGACAAGATCTCCACACGTTGGTATCGGTCGGTGTGTTGTACATGCCACGGATAATATGCGGTGGCAGTCCACCGTTTCTCCTGAAAGCCCTTTTGCAGGCCAGGGCTTTCTCCTCAAGGCTCCTTTTCCAGCTTAATTGGGAGTCGCTTATCTTGCCAAGATATTTGGCATCAGGCGAGAGATTTATCGTTGTGCGGTTTAGCCTCGCTTAGTTAAAGGAGAGGATTTCTCGATGACGCCAACTACCACGTCCCTTAGAACACGTAAGCTAGTAATGAGAGTGTCTCTGTAAAAATCTGTATGCAACATTTTCTCATTGTGATTTACATTTAACCATTAAACAAACAAATTATTCTCCTTATACTTAATTTTATATTTTCTCAATACTAATATTTGTTTTTTCAATCCAATTCGCGTTCACATAATAAAACGGCTTCTTTAAAACACTCAATTTATTGGGAGGGAATTACTCAAATTTGATTTGATTATTTTTGAACTATTTGTACGCTTTTTTTTTGTTTTTGGGATGTTGATGGTCCTCTACCATCTCGTTTTGATAGCACCAGACTGAACATACTAGGCAATTTCGTGCCCTAGTCCAGTGAGGAACTTGAGTATTGAATCGTTAATTCTGCTAAATTATTATTATTTTTGGTAAGTAAACGTTGAAAACTACCAAATGAGCATTGATATTGTAGTGAGTTTTGGGGAATTCTCGATAATTCTGCCCTTCTGTTATTGTACGAATCACTGAACTGTTGAATAAATAAACGCAAATATTCTGTATATAAAATACTCTTTATTAACAGAACTACTATGGTAGTAGACTTCCACAATTTAATATGTGCGATAACTTACTTATAGCGTGTTAAAATCAAGCTGATTGCCCAGGACTTGGACTGCGCCGCTTTTCTCTCAACTGCTTCATCTCATATTAACTCTCGTCTTCTATGTATAGGTGTGCGTAATATCGTCTGCGCTCTTTGTTACTGTGCATGTGTGTGAGTAATGTTCTCTACACTGTGTTCACGTGACGTGTCGAAACTGTTAATATTCGCCAGAATATTTTAGAACCTCGATAGTCGACATCTCTAGTAAAAAAAAAGTTGTTGGTCGCTGCAGATATTTAGTACGATTTTATATGGCTGTATATACAGTATGTAAAATGTATATGAAGCAAAAATAATGAAAAAATAAAATCATTAGATACATCAAAACAAGACAAGAATGTTTAGTAGAAGAAGTATGCAACGTAACCGTCTTTTCATGAGAAACAAATTGAAAAAAAAATATACCTATATATATAAAAAGAAAAAAAGAAATAAACAATATTATTAACTGCATTAATACATACATATTTGCATGTAATAATAAAACAGTTTGTTAAAAAACTGATCAGAAAACAAACTGGCTAAGTGATGAAAATTTAGTTTTTAAGCAAATTATTAAAACTTACAATAACAAAAAGAATGAAAAATCTATTTCGTATGCCTAGAAATTAGATGTGTATAAATGTTTGCGTAAATCAAAAACTAAAAGTTTACGCCCGTGTAACAATATATACAAACATGACACACTCGTGTGAGTAAAAAGGAGCAGCAAAAACTATTTGCAAATTTTATTAGTTTTTTTTTCCTCTCTTAAAAAAATTACTACAGGTTTGTTCTCCAATGATGACAGTGCTTTGACACTCTCAAATTGAAAAATCCGGAAGGCTTGCTTTTACGAAGTAAGGAAAACGGGGAATAATTCAATACCCTTCAGCGAAAATTGTAGTAAAAAAGTACCTTTAGTGGTATATTAGTAGTGATAATAAATTTGTAAATGCCAACAGGTTTTGGGGGAAATAATTCATTTTCTACTAAATATTTCGTGAATTGACGAAGAGTTATGCTGGTTTGGTCATTCTTTCAAAATTTGTTTGAAGAATGCCGTACGTTAGAACTTTTATTCAAAAATTGGGTTTCATATGCCCCTATCATGAAACGAATGCGATCTTCGATTGTGATCGAAATAGCTGGTCGAAAAAATTTTCATTCGGTATTATATCGCTCATTCGATGAATATCGATAAGTTTAGACGTTCACAATGGCACATTCCATCAGCTGTCAAATGAAATAATAATAAACAAAAGCAAAATCAGTTATTAGAGTACAAAAGAGGCACTGATACTTTGACTCTGGATCCAAAGACTCCAGCTCCAATCCATCCCCTGTGGTGTATTCGAGCCATCTACATTCTATACGATTTTGTGTAGACGTTGGATGCTCTGTAGTTTGGCGTCGACAACAAACTTCTATTAGAATCAAGATACACAACAAAAATTTTGACAACGATGAGCTGTCATAATACTGTAACGAATTTAGGGAAATTCCACTTATTCCAAACTTTCTGCTAACGTTCGAATCGCCAAACTGCTAAATAAATAACTCCAATATTCAATAAAGCAAAATGGTCTTAATGAGACTACTTTGAAAGTAAAATAACACTTATACTTCACAACCAATAGCTTACTTAAATCAAAACTGACTACTCATGCCTCAGCTTGCGCTGCTTATATACTCTCGGTTTCCTCGTTCACCCATTTCTCCTAAGGTCTAGTAATTTGTGAACTTCATGCTTGTTTACCAGCCAAGTACATGTATATTTGTAGTTTGTAGCCATATGCATCTGTAAATGTGAGTACTACCTCGGCTGATGATTACATGCGTTTGTGAGTATCTCTCACTTGCCTTGTATGTACATATGTGTGTAAATAATGATTGATTTGTCTACGCACATACGAGTGGCTGCTTAGTATCGGCTTTGTGATGCTAATATTCGTCACAGTATGTATATGCGTGCATATGCCTGAGTAATATGCGCTCTTTATTGCTGTGTAAATGTTTATGTGACTGTTTTCTTTCTCATCTGCTTGCCGTTGCTCGTTGTTTTTGTCTAGCATTTATTAGTAGCGACATAGTGACGTATCGAAACTGCTAATATTCGCCACTATAAATAAATAAATGGAAGGCGCGATAACCTCCGAATAGATTTTAGGCCGATCTTATCTTCTAATCTGAGTCGTGCTCCTTTTAATTTTTTCGTACTAAATGCCGGGACAGTGTCTACTTGTTTTATGCCGACTCCGAACGGAATCTGCAAGGTAGATTAGTTGTCACTGAGAGCTTTTCATGGCAGAAATACACTCGGAGCGCTTGCCAAACTCTGCCGAGGGGCGACCTCGGTTAAAAAAAGTTTCCTCTAATTGAAAAAACTTGTTTCTAAAATTTTGATGTTGCTTTTCCCGGGGCATGAATCCAGGATCTTTGGTGTGAATGGCGGAGCACGCTACCATTACACCATCAGTTTATTTTATAATTTCATTGTTTCACACAAAACACACACATTATACTACATATGTTTCATATTTATTGAACAGAGATTAGTGCAATAAGGTCATTAATTAAATTTTAAGTCATAATAATAATAATCATCATCATCATCATCATCGCAAAAGTTGTATAAAATTAATTTAATAATGTTTTTACTTCTTTAAAATATGTATACCAAGTCTATATCCACCCATAACCGCCGATTTGCCATAAGCGACGAAAATAAAATTTTACGGTAGACAAATTTTTCTTTTTAAGAAAAAATTTTTATAGTGCATGCAAACTGCCACTTATGTCAACTTCTCAAAGACTTATGGTTGAACTTTAAAATTCATCTACAAAGTAAAATTTGAGAGTTTGTTGCTTACGTCAATTTGTGGGTTAAGGATCTACGAGTATAACGTTACCTATCATAAAAAGATACTAACTCATAGGATGCATGTACTTACAGGATTAAGGATTACACTTGCAGTTTACAATTATTTTAAACGTAGTTTCACTTGCTTTTTTAATTTTTTTTAATTGTCAATAGTAGAAACATAAAATATTATTACAGCATTTGTAATTGAATTATAATTACGGAAATCGTAAATTTTGTGGTCTTCGATCACGAGTAAGTAATCCTAAGTTGAAGAAGACGCTTTTATTAATACTGTAACGAATTCTGTGAAATTCCTGATAAATATACACCGTCTGCTAACGTTCGAATCGCTGAACTGTTGAATAAATAACTCCAATATTCAGTATTGCAAAATGGTCTTTATTAGACTACTTTGGGAGCAGTACTTCACAATTACAATTATACTTCACTAATAGCGTGTTTAAATCAAACTAATTAGTTATTCCTCAGCTTACTCTCTGTTGCCTCGTTTGCATATTTCCCCTAAAGTATAGACTTTTCACGAGCATGCCTTCTGGAACAGTTGTATCTCATACTTGGTTATTTAGCTATATGCGTATGTATGTGTGAATAACAACTTCTTAGCTGATGACTACCTATGTGTATGTGAAATAATCTCTTCGCTTCGAGTTGCTGATTATGTGTGTGGAATATTCTTCGTTGTTTGTACATAAATGTGGCTGCTTGCTTTTTTTGTTGTTGTGATTATTTACAAACAGCGTAGTGATTCAAACATTCTCCACAATACAATACAATGCTAGGCGCACTGCCATTGTAAGTGGCTGCGCTTGATGTAGAGGTAGTGTGCTGGTTCAACTCACCTAAGTTACCCAACTCATGTGACGAGACAACTTACATCAAAATACTTTAGCAAACTTTTTTTAAACGGGGTCTCTCTCTCGGCCTTGGTTCGGAAAGTCCATTGGGTGTATTTCTGCATTGAATAGATAGACCTAGCATATTCCGTTCGGAGTCGGCATAAAACATGAGGGGCTGTCAATTTGTAGTAAACATGAAGGGGCAGCACACCACAAAACGGAAAGAAGCTCGGCCTTAATCACCTCGTAGATATATAACCCCAAAATATTGTTATATTATAAATTGTAATCTTCGTTTTCATGGTTTTCCACATTACTATAATCGTATTAATCTTGCATTCGTAAGCCTTATTCTTGGCCTAGTTGGTTATACTATTGGTCAAATAAAATGTAGAGTTATTACGCTTTAAAATAAACTGTTTCGATGGTGTAGTGAGAATAGAATGATTCCGAAAGCAATCCAGAAGTCGTCCCGATATGATGCTTCAAATCAGTGGTCACCAAATATTTGAACTGTGTTGGGAAGAATCTTTGTAGTTGTAGTCGTTGATAAACGAGCAAAGTCTCGAATAAATTCCATAGCAGTCCCAAAAAAAACCGCAACAAGCCTGAAAACAATCCCGAATATGCTGAACCGTTTTTTTCTGCAACTCGCACTTCCTAAAACATACATGACTAGGCCTAACTTATAAGCAAGTGACGTCAGAAGACAGTGTCGAGTTAGTATGCCTATCGTGAGCCTTGAGTCTCTTGTCTCTTTAGGGATATGAGCAACTTTATGAGTGTAACGTCGTAGGATTTCCACATAATCGTAGAAATTGTGCAACTCCGCGCTTTGTTTCAGTTTTCCTGCTTGATGGATTATTTTTAAGTCCTGTCTCCTTTTGATTTTTCCTTAGCATATTGTGTCGTGGATTCATCGAGTGCTGCACCCTCCTTTGCCCTCATCAGCCTTTTCGTTACCTTCTGTACCTATATGAACCCATCCTAATAACACCTTGTTTTTGGCTCCCAGATCATTTATGACTCCAATGCATTCATCCATTAGCTTAGAAGTAATTGTGCGAGATTACTTTTATTGCATGTATTTCTGCCTGAAAATTTTTGGGGTTTCGATTTCTTAAAGTTTGGCCGCATAGATACCTGCTACCGTGTTTTCGTTATCAGATTTTGATCCATTCGTGAAAGAGACCTCTAGTCAAGATCGGTGTATAGACTCCCAGTTTCCCAAAGAGGTCTGCAATAAAAACTAATTTCTCAGGAAAACGCGTATATATGTAAGGAAAGAAATATTATTGAGC
This sequence comes from Eurosta solidaginis, assembly GCA_029619165.1. Taxonomy (NCBI): domain Eukaryota; kingdom Metazoa; phylum Arthropoda; class Insecta; order Diptera; family Tephritidae; genus Eurosta; species Eurosta solidaginis. The sequence goes on along the minus strand of JARSSU010020629.1, from coordinate 30,957 downwards.
ATATTTACATACATATATATTTCATAGAAGTATAAAATATTGTAACGAATTTAGGGAAATTCCGCTTATTTGAAACCTGCAAACGTTGGAATCGCTAAATTGTCGAATAAATATCTCCAATATTCAGTAATGCAAAATTGTCTTTATTAGACTACTTTGAGAGTACTTCACAATAACACTTATACTTCACAGCTAAGTGAGTGTTTAAATCAAACTGATTAACTGATTTCTCAGCTTGCGCTGCTTTTATACTCTCAGTTTTCTCGTTCATTCATTTCTCGTAAGGTTTACTCATTTCGCGAAACTGTATTCCAGAACAATTGTATCCCTTGCTTGTTATTAGCTATATACATGTATATCTATTTGCAGTTTATGTCTCTCTTATAGCCATATGCGGGTGTATGCGTGAGTACTACTTCGGCTGATGATTACATGTGTTTGCGAGTATCTCTTCGTTGCCTTGTATGTACATATTTGTGTAAATGATCATTGATTTGTTTACGTACCAAGAGTGGCAGCTTGCTTTATTGGTGCTGTACCTTTATTTAATAACGGCTTAGTGATGTGAGTATCACTTAGTGATACTAATATTTGTCGCAATATTATTCAAATGTGTATTGCATAAAATTTTCGTTTGGCTTTTGCGTTTAATGGTGTCGGATGGTACATACTATGTATGTTAATAGTATTTAATTTTTTTGTTATACACTTTTTTTCTATTGATAAAACTATTCCTTCTTGCAGCTAATCAGTGCTTTTTAATTATTTTTCTTTATTTCTAAGTGATGTTCATTATTCTATTTGTGTCCTTTCAGGTGAATCGACATATTTATAAATTATATTAAGTATCTACTAATTTTTTCAATAAAGTTAGTATTGTAAAAAATATACTAGAAATTAAAATAAATACCTAATAATATTTAGCTAAGGTAGGTTATAAGTTATATTTTAATTTAAAAATTTTTACTTGTAAAATTACCAGTTGTACAATAAGTGATCATTATTCATAAGTATTGATATTGTCTAACAATTGATTATTTTTAAAATGTAAGAATTGTTTTTAAGTTGTACATAAACCAACAAAACACATTGTATGTATATATAACTACATATTACACATTATTTTATTTTAAGTGGTGAGATTAAATATTTTTGTTGAATTTCAAGTAGCCGAAATGTTCGATTCATTTACGCTTACGAGCACAAAGTACATTCGAAGTAGAGTACGCAAATTATTGGTCGCCGTTACAAATGATAGTGACCGATAAGCAAAAACGAAAGTACAAAACCGAAGGCAGTCGTATTGACTTGTCACTCATTTACATCATTTCGCTTTAATTTTAATACTAGCAGACCCGGCAGACGTTGTTTTGCCCTAACTTTGGTCTATCTGCATAACTTTAAAGAAGTTTTTACCTCTTATTCTCTTTCTCCCTCTCTCCTCCTTACCCCTTTATTCACTCCGCGCATTGCCTTTCTCTTTCTCGGCATCTTTTCCCTCATTTCGTTTTCGCTCCACCAATACTTATCTCTTTATCTTCGTCTAACTCTATATCGTTCTCCTTCCCCTCTTTTCTCTTCTCCATAGTTCTTATTCTTCTTATTATCCATCCCTTATTCCCAGTTCCAGTTCCAATTAAAGTCCCAGTCCCGCTCCCAATCCCAGCCCCAGTCGGTCCCTGCCCCATTTCCAGAAAAAAGTGTCGTTAATACTAATCTAGGCAAAGGGGTACCTATATACCAAATTTCAGGGAAATGGAACCTTGAATAGAATTTATTCGAATAGATCGGTCCCTGATTCCCTGCCCGGAAAAAAGTATCATAAATACTTATCTAGGCAAAGGGGTACCTATCATATATATTATTTCTAATTGCTGTTTTTATATACGGGTCCCTTTTTCGCTATTGTTTCGAATCCAAATCTATAAATAAAGTTTTGGTTGTAAAGATGGAGATGCGGGCTATTAGCGAGCTTTGGACAATTTTTGTCGTAGTGCTTTTGTTTAGCTATATTTTATTAAAATAATTTGTTAAAAATAAACGATTGTGAGCACACAAAGAAATCTATTTGTACTAAGGCACTATTGTGAATATTTGCACTGCATTACCGGCAGTTGCTACCATACGCTAGATGGCAGCGCAAGATGTAAGTTTTAATTGATTGGTAGATTTCTGTGATATTTGATACGAGACTTGTATATTGGTTGTGCAAGATGCGCACGGGGCCGGCTGGTATACCAAATTTCAGGCAAACCGAACCGTGACTAGAATTTGTTCGAATATTTCTGTCCCTGGTCCACTTCCTGGAAAGTAGTTGCACAGGAAAGCACAGGGTGTCACAGCAGGAGCAGAGTGTTCCACAACAAGTCGTCAAAGTTGAAAAATTTTAGTAAAAGGCAAAAACTAAATTTTTTAAAGTGAAAACTGATGTAAAAAAAAATTTTATTTTACCTATAAAGATGTATCTAAGCATTCACCCTGACAAAGAAATGATTTTAATGAAATGGCGTGGCAGTGTCCACTAACATTTATCATATTATGATAAAAAGTTTTATCTACTACGTTGTTAATCTCGACCAAACTCGATAGACACATCGCTTCTTTGTAAATATTATACCCTCGTAAATGTCAAATGTCCATTTTTATACCCAGCTGTACTTGTACACAGAGTATTATAACTTAGATTGGATAACGGTTGCTTGTACAGTAGGGCGGGTCGATTTGAAAAATCGCTCATTGCTCTGTGAAAATCGTGTTCTAGGGATCAAAATAAGAAACTTTGCCGAAGGAACCACACCTCTAAAACGAAAATGTCCCCCCCTTTGGGTCGAACTTTTGGGTAGGGGCAATTTCAATTCTACCTGCTGTGTCTTGTGGTGGCTTAAAAAAACAACACAAGCAATTTTACGATCTGCAATTGTGTCACAGTGATACCTTCATTTTTTAAAACGGTTGAATAAAAAACCCACACAACTATGTTTACGACATGCAAATGCATCACAGTGATGCCTTGGTTTTAAAAGGGGGTTGTAAAAACGCTAATTTCTAATAATTTTTTTTTAATTTCTTTTCTGTTACTAAGTTAAATTCATTTTTTCATTTACATATGTTCTGACTAAATAAATTTCTAAAGAGAAAAATAAACTCCAAAAAGAAAAAACATAGGCATTTCCAAGTAGGATTTTTCAAAATTTGCCCCTACGTTCCAAATTCCAATTCGTTTTAGAGGTATGGTTCTTTCGGCAAAGTTTGTTATTTTGATCCCTAGAATATGATTTTCACAGAGCAATGGGCTATTTTTTTGCCTCCCCACAAATCGACCCGACCTATTGTACAGGTATAAAGGAATCGAGATAGATGTAGACTTCCATATATCAAAATCATCAGTATCGAAAAAAAATTGATTGAGCCATGTCCGTCTGTCCGTCCGTTAACACGATAACTTGAGTAAATATTGAGATACTTCACCAAAATTGGTACACGAGCTTGTCTGGACCCAGAATAGATTGGTATTGAAAATGAGCGGAATCGGATGATAACCAAGCCCACTTTTTATATATACATATAACATTTCGGAAAAAACAAAAATTTAGTAAATAATACACCTAGAATGTTGAAATTAGATGTGTGGACTGATATTGAGACTCTTGATAAAAATTTGAAAAAGTTTTTAAAATGGACGTGGCACCGCCCACTTCTGATAAAATCAATTTTACAAATATTATTAATCATAAATCAAAAATCGTTAACCCTATCGTAACAAAACTCGGCAGAGAGGTTGCCTTTACTATAACGAATATTTTGAAGAAAAATTAAAAAAATCTGTTAGGACCACGCTTACTTTTATATAAAAGATTAAAAAAAAACAAGCTATATCTTTGCAAAAAAGAGCTTTATATCAATGGTATTTCATTTCCCAAGTGGATTTATAACAATAAATAGGAAAAACTTCAAATTTTAAAAAATGGGCGTGGCACCTCCCCTTTCATGGCTAAGCAATTTTCTATGTTTCGGGAGCCATAACTCGAAGAAAAATTAGTTCAGAATGGAACCATATGCATATGTATTATTGCGCAGCCTTGTAACACTATTAAGCACACAAAACAAACAACAATATCAAGTGTACATCTGGGTATGTAATGTTCGGTTTCACCCGAACTTAGACTTCCTTACTTGTTTAGAATGAGTATATATAAAGTGTGGTTGAAAATGCATTACTGCCCACTTTTAATAAACAGTTTTATCTTAGAGACCGCTTTACCTAATTTTACCAAACTCAATAGACGTCTTGATTTCTGTAAAAATTTAGTACTCTTCTGAAAGTGAAATGTCTAAGCTTTAAAATAAATATACATACAAAGTGCATCAAATTTCATCTTAAAATTTGATAAATTTTATAAAAGTACAAAAACGATTATAAATTACGAACTCAAATTTACAATTTAAAATAAACTTGTAATTTACTTTAGTTTTAAAATTTAGGACGTCTGAGGGCATCCCTGAACGCAGTCTTTAAGAAAACTATTTTTATTTATTGTTAAGTACAATACAAAAAATTTAAGTAATAATAGTAGATAAATAAAAGCTATAGTTTAGTATGATATAAGTCGAAGCAGTTCTTAGCTACACTGCAGCATAAATGTACTTGGCATTTACTACAAACGCATTGGGGTTGTGATATTTTGCAATACTTGCATTTTCTTTTACCCTCTGTTTTAGACAACCATTTAGGCATATGGTATCATCCATCAAAACACACATCTGCTACTGGCTGCTGAGCTCGTTGCCGCAAGTACTTGACTGACAGATGGACCTCCTTCTTCTTGGTCAGGTAAAGGGGATCGCGGCCTTTTATGACTGACTTCTACTACTTCGGGTACTGTATTGTTTGATTGAATCGATGTTGTTGGTATTTCGGCATTTGTTGCTATTTGTGGGGTATCTAAAAATGTCGATGACACTCCAAGCAAACTACTATCCAGAGAAATGTTAGCATCTGGAATAAATGTACTACTTGTTTCTGCGAAATTCATAGTATTCAAACATTCATCTATATTTTCATAATTTTCTGGTGTTATCTCTTCTAATGTGTAATCCGGATCATTAACTGAGTCGTCGTCATCGAAGTCATCATCTTATCTAATTACTGAATCTATCAAATCACTTATCTGATCATCACTTATTGAGCTCAAGACAAATTTTTTTTCTCTCATCCAAGGACCAGTCTCCTATTTTCCGTCTTTTTCCCCCTTGTACGAGTCATTTAGGTCGATAAGATATAGTTTCAACATTATCTGCCATGACTATACCACAGTTAATCAAAAAAGTAATAAGGAAATATTCACTTATTCAATCCAAAAAGAAAAAAATGTATTCTTGGTTCCACAAAGCTGCCCACAGGCACGATTATAAAACTTTCCAAAATTTACACAGTATGTTTCTTATTCCATTTCTAATACTGCACCAGCAAACTTTATGTTTACGAAAATCGGTAAGAAAAATTTAACACATCATAAAAGTTATAAATCGGTTTTTTTGATTTTTTTAAAACAACGCACTTCACTTGAAAATTTTCCTTTTGTATTTTACGACTTATAACACTCGACTGACAATAACAACATCTCACAATAACTCGCCCGATTTGAATTCTTTTTGTTGGTGAACATATGCACGAAGGCTGCATAATACGAAATACATCTGTACTTTCAAATTAACGAACTCTGAAAACGAGTGCCCTGAGGCACTTTTATGCATTAGAGGGTTAACATAGTCATCGTCACTGGAAAATATATCCAACAAAGAAAAGCATTTCAGAGCTGTACGTACAAGTTACGTTCCTTAGTTACACAAGGAACAAAACAAAAACAAAATTTTTAATATTTTGGTTTTAGTCCGACAGCGTGTCCGCTTTATTTGGAGTTAATCATCAAAAACTCGCTTATTGTTACAAATTATTGGTTTTTATACTAAGTAATTGCTTACTAGCTGTTACAACTTGTTATTGAGAAATGTAGCAGACGCTGATTTAGCAAGAATGTAAAAATGTATTTCGCAAGTACCAGCAACTTCCTGTTTATTGGTTTGCTGCTAATTTGACAAAAAGGTAAAAATGTAATTTTGCAAATTTTAATAAAAAGAAGACCAACTTCCTGTTTACTTGTTTTATTGCTACTTTAATATTTATGTTGACACAGCTATTATTGGCTTTTTGGTCAATAATTAGCGTAAGTGTCAAGTCGGCAGTTATTGGTGAGAAATTAACTCAGGACGTGTTAACTCTTCCCCTCTTAAGTCGATTGCCCTCAATCGGCACAAATGTTATTGAGTGACTTGAAAAAATGGACCTTTAGGTACGTCTGCTACTTATTCTGTAGTTAGATGAAATTTTTTCTTATTATTTTTGTTGTAAAAAATTAGAATAACAGAAATAAAAATCAAAATAATTATTATAACAGTACTTATGCTAATTACATACTTTGTTGTTTCATTTTCTTTTGTTAACAATTGGATGTTGTTTTTATGTTCTAAGTAACTTACATATAAAGATTCAAGCTTTAGATTTAATTTTTTTTCGTTATTTACTTTGATATGAGTTATTAGATTCGGCAGAACAAATACATCATAAATTTTTAGATTGAGGTTATTGTAAGTTATATTGGCTATTGAAACTTTACAGTTCTCAAATTTTATTAGAAATGTTCCCTTTTGTATAAATCTTAGCTTATTACAATCATGAGATATATTTCCCTTAAAATGCTTTAGTATTACTGTTCCTAGATCTATTTCTACTACTGAGTGTTCTATTAAATCTTTTAACTTACATTGGGCTTCCGTAAATTCTAAAATATTGCTGATGAATTTGTCGGTTTTTCTAATCAAATTATTTTCGAAGTTATTTTTAACGTCTAAACTATAAATGTGGTTACTATCATCTACTAGTATTTCATACTCGCTTAAAGCGATTGATTTATTTACGGCATTGGGAAGGGGTTCAAATCTTATTTTGGATAGGATATTGGGGGAATATTGTGGAATGATTAAGGTGAGTATAATATTATTTTCTTGAAATACGACGGCGACCTTAATATTTATATAACTGTCGTAGTCCGTAATTAGATCTAGTTCTGTTTGTGTCACTATGTCGGTATGAACTATGCCTAGTTTACTCGAAAATATGATTTGTTCGATGTCGTCTACGTGATTTCTTAAGAGCGTTATGTCATTGCTAATCCTGTACGTATGTTCGATGAATTTGATTTCATCTTCTAATGTCTGTATTTTGTTCATAGTGGAATATCAGAATGAATTGATATAGTCGCTTATAATAGTTTGTTGCCTATTTGTGTGGGTCGTAATATTGTATATTTGTTACGCCAGGAAGTTATTGAAGCGCGTCAGGTTGGTTACGTTGTCCGTAATTGTCTATGTATCTGATCTAGTGCGTTTTTAATTTCCTGTTCGTTGTTGTTGTTGTTGTAGCAGGTTGCTCCCAGAAGGCTTTGGGGAGTGTTATCGATGTGATGGTCCTTTGCCGGATACAGATCCGGTAACGCAGCACCATTAAGGTGCTAGCCCGACCATCTCGGGAACGATTTATATGGCTACATTAAAGGAAGAGCTCTTGGTATATTTGATGCAGCCATCCAGAAATTGCGCAAGGGTTTTAAGAAGGCTTAAATAGATTTTGGCATATGACGAAAGACGAATTCAACTCAACTTGGCCACCAGAAAATTGCTTTGATGAATGAAAGCAGGCAATTCCACCGAATTTGCTTATCCCGCTGTCTTCTTCTTCTTCTTATGCTCCTCTGTTGATGTTGCTGTGGCACCAATTCATATGAAATTCAATGTGCATTGTTTATATTTTATTTCTTAATTTCAAACAAATTCGCAACAATAATTAAACTTTTAAATTTTTCAAACAAAATAAGAAATGCACAACGAAATTTCAATTGACAAAACAGATGACTTCGAAAATTCGATATTCCTATTCCCCAATTATTGTTCTCCGTAGGAGAAAAAAATTGGAGGAATTTTCCGCGGGAATAAAAAAATCCGCGGGAATAAAAAAATCCGCGAGAACAAAATTCCGGGGGAATGTTTAGAATTGGGCTGATTGTAACGAATTTTGGGGAGTTCCTGATAATTGTGCACCTTCTGCTAACGTTCGAATCTCTGAACTGTCGAATAAATAACTCCAATATTCAGTATTGCAAAATGGTCTTTATTAAGACTACTTTGGGAGTAGCGCAATTACAATTATACTTCACTAATAGCGTGTTTAAATCAAACTGATTGATTGTCGTTTCCATCGCGCTGCTTTCATACTCTCAGTTAGCCTCGTGCACCCATTTCTCCTAAGGCCTAGACTTTTTACCAACGTGCCTTCTGGAACAGCTGTATTTCATACTTGGTTATTTAGCTATATAAATCTATATCAGTAGTTTATTTTTTCTTCTAGCTATATGCGTGCGAACCAGCTGTTCTTACTTGCTGACTACATATGAGTATGGAAATAATCTCTTTGCTTCAAGCTGCTGGTTATGTGTGTGGAATATTCTTCGTTGCTTTGTGCATAAGTGTGGCTGCTTGCTTTTTTTGTTGTTGCGATTATTTACTAACATCATAGTGATATAATAATATTCGCCACAATATACTCTGGAACAGATTATGTGTACGTTATTCGGCGTTTTGAGCGCTTTCATATTCAGTTTTGCAAATTATTCCAACTGTGGTGATATGAAATTTCTTTAAAATTATATCTTTAAATGCTATAAAAGTATGGCGGGTAATGATTTAGAAGACAAAGCACTGTATATTATTACCATTGTAGATGGTAGTTTAAAAAAAATGTACCCTGTAACGCTTTAAAACCGCTCGGGGTTTAAAAAAACAACACTAGCCCACACCGGCTTCGCGATCAACAGTATATCTCCAAGGAACACCTTTCTGAATACATGTATGGTTTCTGTCGAATTTACATAGAAAGTTTGCATTGCTTCGCCTGATATGCGAGTTCAATCATACGCAAATATATCTTGCTACACACAGTATGTGGATTGAAAAGCGAGGCAAAAGTTAAGATATTAACTTAAGGCAAATTTACATTAACGTTAACACTGTGACGATTTACATAAATCACTTCCCGCGTTGCTGCGCTTTGACAGCACCGTAATTTAAGAATTTCTTAAGGGCCAATTAAACTTCCTTAACCCTAACGCCATAGTCGTAACCATACCCATATCCATAACCATCTCCAATGTGATCGATTAATGGTGCCTTAACCTAAAAATCGTGAAAATTTCATAAAAATGAGGAAAACGTAAAAAATTACAAACATATTGCACAAAAAATAAGTCTCTTAGTCATAACGTATTCAAAAAAATTAATAAAATCTACAAAAAGCTATTAAATTCACCAACTGAAATATTTTTACGTTATGGATATGGCGAGAAACCAAAAACCAATTAGTTGGCTATGGTATGGTTATGGCTTTAGCGTTATGGTATGGCACCATTAATCGATTACATTGATTTCCATAAGGTTGGTTCGATCAGCTGGTTATGGACAAGTCACCATTAATTGGCCTTTTAGCCTCGTTTTACATTTCGCAAAGACCACAACTTTCCACTGCCTGCTAAAACTTTTCCCGACATATTAGGACGTGTTCAGCAGTCAACCCTGCTGTAAATTATGTATTAGAAAAAAGTACATGCCCTAGGCAATCTACTCAACTTTAGTTGGAAATAAGCACATACTTAAAAACCGGGCCAGTTTATTAAGTTTTTCTCTTGTTAACAGGTATTCAGCTTTCTGTATTAGGGATGGAGTTCAATGAAGCTTACCAGTCATCCTTGTTTTGCAACCTCACGGAAAAAATTTTAAGGCTTTGGAGCTTAAAAATATAGCCCTTTGCGCTTTTATTGACATCTCTTCGCTGGGTGCTAACCATGCTAAACAAGAAAAATCAGTATTGAGCTGGGAGGAACAACTGAGTCAATTGTGGACACTAGGGAATGCTCGTAGGGGGGTGTACTCTCTTGTGGACCCTAGTCATAGATGTCCTACTTCAGTTACTGAAATCAAATGGCTTTGACAGATGACTTAGTAATCTGCGTCACAGGAAGGCACGAGGAAATAATATCCAAACGCATGCAACAAGCCCTGCACATCGTATAAATGTGGTGTGTTTGCCAAAAGATTGTCCATCAATCGTAATAAAACTATCCTAGTGCCTTTTACCCGGATAAGAAAGCTATCCATGCCAGTACCATCTTTGGGTGGCACAAAATCCGATTTTCATTTGTAGCAATATACCTAACGGTTACCCTGGAGAGAACCCTGATGTGGAACGCTCATATAGATGCTATCTTAAACAAAGCTATGTTACGCCAGCCTTTATGCTGCAAGTACGCCGGCAACAGCTTTTTTTTTGAAAATGTATCGCAACCGGGTATGCGCTCGTGTTGCGCAGCATTAGTGAAAGGGTATCTACATGTACTCACGGTGTGACTGTGTGTGTGGACGCAAACGAGGCCAGATGCATCTGTGTGCGTGTAAATTCGTAAGACAGTTGTAGGGAAATGCCGTTTGGATACGAACTCAGGGTTCGATCATTATATAACTAGAATCCAAAATTCACAGCAGAAATAGTAGTTGAAGTGTGCGGTCGTGAACTTAAGTCTCGCCTAAATTTAAATTAAAAAAGTGCGCGCTATTTTTGAAACAAAAGAAAAAATATAATAAAAGTTTCTTTAACTGTTGTGGGCAGTTTATACACCGAAAAGCCCAGACAACTGGAAGGAAGCCGCTGTAAGTCCTGCTACAGGTAAGTGCATATACATATATATATGTGTGATGAAGTGGAATTAGTGGAAAAAGGTGAAGCCCATAAAATGTATTTAAAACTTCAAGCGAATAAAAATCAAAATGAATAAAAACTAACTTATATGAAAATTAAATTAAATTAAATAAAACCAAAAACTAAGATAAATGAAAATTAAATTTTTTTAATAATTTGGGAAAAATGTAAACAACGTGACATCAGGACGGACAAGGCGACAGCTGTTTCGATTATACCTTGTAAATCTCTTCAAAGCCTTTTCTCCCGGGAGCAAATATGGGCAATACCCGATTATTAAAATCATACGAAAATTAAATTAAATTAAATAAAACTTAAACTAGATAAAAACTTAGACAAATAAAAATTAAATTAAATAAAAAGTGGATTAAACTAAAATTAAATTAAAATTAAAGTAAATAAAACAAAAACTAGGTTGAATAAGAATTAAATTAAAGCAAAACCAAATTAAATAGAAGCCAAATGAAATGAAAACCAGATTAAATAAAATAAACGCCTAGTGAAATGCACATAAAATTAAATAAAAACGAGAAAAAAAAACTAAAATAAAATTAAATAGCATAAATGTAAAAGTGGTCGAAAGGCAAATTAAATAAAAATTAATTTAAATGAAAATTAAGCTAAATAAGAAGTAAAGTACAGAAAAAATAAAGTCAATAAAATCCAAATCAAGTTAAACTAGAGGAAAAATTCGATAAAATAAATTGCAGATGTAGATATATATATACATACTTACATGCTGGTGTGCAAGTCCATAGGCCAATGTATTTACACCCAACAGAAAAATGGTAATAATCGTGGCGAAGAAAGCATACCAGCATATATGTGTGTACATAATTTTGAACACCAGATACATAAATATTCCCCAGAATTTACCAAGTGTATCTTTTCCTTTGTATATCTTTACAGATAATTAGTGGCAGGACGCAGATAAAAGGCCTAAACCTTAAAGAACACCAAATTTGGCTATACGTACCAGCATACACCTCAAGGGGCAACGACCGCTAACACATAGCGACGGGAGCTCTGTTAACATAAAACCAGAGAGGGAGAGAGATACGCACCGAGATTGGGTCACCGCTCCAGAGCACCGAGACAAGTCAAAACTATAAAAATATTATTAGCGCCAGCGACAGCGTCAGTGCCCAAAAGAGGCAGAGCAGCAGGAGCGGCGGCGATGACGGCAACGTCGTATTAAGCAAATTCTGCTTTCGCCAACGTCAACATCACCGGCAGAGCAGCGACGGATCGCTGACAGCGCAACCGGCAATTTAGCGGCGGGCCAACGCTAACCGCCACCGGAGTCACAAAAAAAAATAAAACTTTGACTTTTCCTTTTTTTTTGGTTCGAATTGCACAATTTCTGAGTTTCGAAATTCATTTCCACATCACCTGGTTTTTTTTGGTTGACCACTCACATGAAAAACCACATTTAGAATCGCATGTATCTTCTTTATAATTTTTTTGTTTGCTTACGTTTTTGTGGTTAAGCACCTGGTGCACTACTTTTGGTCTCCAAATTATATCTTATTAATTTTCCTTCGCGTTTACTTTTTATTCATTTACATCGGTTAATTAGCAATTTCTTTAGCTGTTAGCAACAGCGTGCGATAAAAAAAAATAAAATAAAATAATAATTTGTTCGCTTATCTGATTTACGGCCGTCAGAAGTAGTTTCCCGCTTTTTTTTGTTTTTGCTATTCTTATTTTCTTTCGTATTTATCGCTAATTGCCGTAGATGATTCACTCGTTGCCCGCTATCACGAGTGAATGAGACCGGCATTCAACTCTGAATCCCACTGAACCCTGCTTGGGCAAAGTATGTAGGTATGTGTACGAATTTTTTTGGTTCTCCTCCACAGATTCTCTGCGGCTTGCTGGTAACAACAACGCTGAAGTGATCAGGTGAGTGATATTGTGTGTTCCATTTTTTTTATGTACCTATGCACCTTGGCATTTACATATATATACATTAAGAACATACGAACCTAGGTCAGGGATTAGAGGTGGGAAGAATTTCAAATGAATTCTTAATTGCCCGACAAGATACATATGAATGTGGGCGATTTATCTTAAAAAGACGTATCTTGGGTAAGAGTCTAGGAAAAAAAGGGGGAAACAAGAAAGGAAAAAGGATCGCACATATTAGGGTGTTCAGCTTTTTCTTTTTTTTTGCCTGTAAGTTTCTTTGCGTTTGAATTACCTTTCTTTTTTATTTTGTTTAAGAAATTGAATTTAATAAAGATAGGAAATAGTTAGTTGTACGGTTAAGCTTAAGAAAATTGAATTAAATGCTAGGTTAGAATCAAATTTGGAATTGAATTATTTATATGTTAGATTAGAATCACAGTTGAATTTTTGTGAAAATAAGGTAACTCTAATACCAATAATTGGAATAAATAAATAAAAATTGTACATATAAGAAAGATGAAATTCCGTGTCTGAAAAGTTTTGCATTTGAGGGTGAGGGTGTTGCACCTGGGGAATGGAGGGGACGCAGGGGTGACGACCTGGCAATTGTCGACATGACTTGAGGGACCTTCAGACGGACGGACTTGGGTCAGGTTTTGGGGGCGCTGTAAAACAAGAGGAGTCAGCACAGCGCCCATGGCTTCGCGTACAATACGCTGAAGAGGGTGGGTAGACTCCCCCTGACTTTGGACGGGCTTCCTTTCTTTAACGCTTCTTCTTCTGCTTCTTCCTCTGCTTCGACCTCTTGGACTTGTCTCTCCTTAATAAATTTTATCCGGCATGACTCTCATAATTTTGTTGTCGTAGTTGTTGGTAAGGCTGGTGAGCAGAAGCCCACCCCATTCGACGAGCTAGCAGGGGCCAGCAACCATGCCACACGCCACCTTCGCCTTACCCCAAAAATCAAATACGTAACAGCTATAAGAGATTTCTTCGCCTGCAATCTACTCTAATGCAAAAAATGGGGGATATCTCCCAAAATGGTATGCTAGACATTTAGTACTATTGTGAAGCCAGTAGTTTGTTGGCTTGCAAAGAATAGCAATAACAAAATTAAGCAAATTGCCCCAACTAGTTTGTATTGGCATAAAAGAGGCGATGAAAACATCCCCTGCTGATGCACTTGGTGCCTTCTTAGTGGGAATACCTCCCTTCACTATTCTGCACTAAAACTTCATAATATCTCTGAACCAAAGAGCGGAAACATGACGGGGCATATGAAAGTAATAAGAAAATTCCTAGGAAATCCCGTGGTGCAATGGTCTAAGCTCAGAATCTCAAAGAATTTTGATGTGTCCATTGTGGACCGTACTCTTTGGGAAACAGGGAATATATACATATACTGAACCTTACTCAGAGATCTGGTTCACGGATGGATCAAATTTTGATGACGGAAAAACGGGAGATGGCATTTATGGGCCGAACTTCAAGAAACCGATACCAATGGGATGCTACCCCATTACCTAGACGAGCAGGGTGCTTTAGCAGGATTTTATGGTCCAGAGCCCTTCTGTGCACTTACAAGGGCAGACACTAAAGTAACCATAAGTAACTGGGAAACAAAGCAGTTCAGACGTCTCTTAATTGAATGTCCAGGGCAAAGGCAGGCCAAATTGTTTATACTCCCAGCACCGAGAATGTGAGCTAAGCTCATTAATCTAAGCAGAGAGGGCCTACGAACTGTCAATGGGAACTTTAGAAGACACTTTAATGTACCCTTAAGAGAGTGTTTTTATCAGAACCTGTCTATTTAAGCAGAGGAAGAGGGCGACTCTCACTCTGCTGAAAGGACCAGGTGGAAAACGATCTAAACTCCCTTGGTGTGACCAATTGACGCCAGTTGGCAGAGCGAAGAGGCGTCTGGCTCGCCTTGTTGGGCGGCCATAACCATTTAAACGGATATGGACCAATTAAGTAAGTAGTCTACGATATCACTTGAGTAAGTTAAATTTATACGGTAAACAAATCCACCGTTTTTTCATCTGGACTTTTAAACGCCGGTTCGCATGCTCTGCGAATACGTCGCTATGGCAAGGCAGGTACTCCTCCATATGTGTGTTCCTTTCGTTATATGGAGTGAAAAACCTGAAGAGTAACGTTGGTCTATCTGCATAACTTTTAAGAAGTGTTTACCTCTTACTTGACTAGCATATGCGCATTCCATTTACACACGGCAACTCTATTTATGAAACTATCTGACATTACGTTCAAATTAAAGACAAACAAAATCCCAGCATTATATAATTTTACAGTAAAAGCTTATGCGACTAGTATGAAAGCCATTCTGTTCACTTTTTATATACACACAAGGCAGCCACAATAGCGTAACTCAAATAAATCATAGCGCGTGATGACAACTGTGTAATGTAATCTGTCAAACACGTTAGTTGAGTTCAAATTCTATTCAGCTCTGGATCACGATCAAATCTCACTGCAACGATCCGGATCAGTTCTATGAGAGTTGGCAGCACTCAACTCATGTGTACACTTAATAGGGTACCTGTTGTTCACAAAATTTTCATCCCGAAAAACTGTGGATCGGGTGCCGATTTCGGATCGGCTTGCAAATCTTTATATATATATTTGACAATATACATTCATGATATAATCACCTATATGGTGTAACCGTTTCTGACATTATTGACGTTTTTACGCAAAGAAAAAATTTTGAATGAGTTTTTTTAAAGCGGGGATTACCCTTATTGCTTTAAATGTATGAAAACATTTATTTGAAGCAATTTTTAATTTATAATTTATTTAATAATTTAATAATTTGAGAAAAATTTAAACAATATGACATCAGGACGGACAAGGCGACAGCTGTTTCGATTATACCTTGTAAATCTCTTCAAAGCCTTTTCTCCCGGGAGTGGGATTTTAACCTGCACTCCTACGATGGTTGAAGTGTTACAAACGCATTCAGCCACGTCATCCCTTAGTTGTTGTAAACCTTATCCCAATTTTCTTTATTCATAGTCCATACTTCGTATGGCATCATATGGTAAAGTTGTGCATTGGTAAGGCGGTTTCAGAGAAACTTGGTGTTGTTGCTTTTGTTCTATTTTATAGAACTACAACGAATTAACCAATGTTGTCTATTTGTATGAGTTTTTTTTAAGCGGGGATTACCCTTATTTTTCCCAAATTATTAAATAAAAAAATTCTAATTTTTCTATTGCACACATACATATTTATCTATTTTCTCAAACATAAACAAATTTGAATATATTATTTTGTTTATTTTAAAATATATCAAATCACGTAAATTGAAGCCGAACAAAAGACAACTGCTTTTCTTTGTGATTAGAATTGAATGAATCGCTTTATTCTTCTTTTTTCTGTTTCATGCTAAAAATTGCTAGCATTAGTGCATATAAGTGTGTTATAGCGTTTTCTTTTCTGGCTAAAGTGTTATGTTTTTTGTACGCCGCGCAAGAGTTGTTGCTCTATTCTAAAAAACAGGCAACGCCTTTACGGGGTATTTCGTTCTTTTGTGAAAATTGTTGCCTGCTCGCAACGCAAAACCGTATAAAATGGCGGTGTGGCAGTGCAACTCTCAATTCGCTCTTAAGTTCCACATATACTCTGTTAATATGGTGAGTTGAAATGTTCTTTGTATGCACTATAAATGTTGAACATTTTCCGGGGTAGGAGTAACACTATTAAGGCGTTACCATTTACTTAGGCAACAATTTATTTCAGAAAAGAAAACGCTATTAAATGTAATCGCACAGTGATGCCAGATAATCTGGGTTATTTTGTTCTACAATACTAATTTTTAGAATTTTTTTGCCGAGTGAAAAAATGTTGGTAAATAACGGACACCGTAATGCACATGTCTGTTAGTGCTACCAAGTAAAAAGGACAAGCTGTCAAACTAGTCATATGCCGTGAGAATAAATACTGTGAGACAGCTGAAGCTTCTACCAGCCAACGATAATCGACACATAAGACGCAATATTTCAATATATATTTAATTAAAAAATATAATTAGTCTAACCTTTGTCTTTAATTAAGATTCAAACCTACATTAATATTATAGCTAAGAAAGTCAACAAATTAAGGAAGTAAAATTTAAAATTGATACATATTTGTGATATAAAACAAAAATAAATACAAAAATTTAAAATAAAAAAATTAAAAAATACGAGTAGGTAATAATAATAAAACGGGTCTGCAGAAGTAGTAACTTAACTAATTATAATATACAATTAATATGTATGTATTTTTATAAGTACACATGAATATTTGTACACTTTACGTTAAATGGGGTGAAGAAATAAATTAACAAAGAAGAAGAGAATTTAAAATTAACAAAAATAAAGATTGCGATTAATTAATCAATTGGTAGTTTTAGATAGAAACGTTAGAAGGCAACAAAACGATAATGGTATGAATGAAGTGATTAAATTCATAAATAAGCAGTAATTTGCCGCAGGACTCAACAGTTTAATAAATACTTATTAAAGGTAATTGTACAAAAGAAAACAAAAGTAGACATGCATATTTTTATCAAATAATTTGTGTAAAAAACGAGCGAAAAAAAGTTTTATGCTGCATACGCTGTATGACTTATGCGAAACAAATCAGTAATGGCCGTTGTTACGATCTTTAGTTAGTCCTTAAATATTGTTTTTTTTTACATATTTAAAGTCGACAACCAAGATATAAGTTATCGAAATTTTCGTTTTCTGCATGCTAACTGAAGCTTCGCGTCCCGAGTTAAGTCCAAGCGGAAAGTGTAAACAAAAGTCAGCTGATTGGCTAGTTTTCGTTTGTTCTAAAAATATTCACAATTATCGATTTAAGCGAGGATTGGTCACCCTGTGTTGGTGAAAACGAAAAGAGCAAATGAAGCTATCTGGCAGATTGCTATCCTCCAGTGAAATCTTATTTAACTGGAGAAGTTGAAATTGGCCCTAAATAAGTTATATGCTGCACGCGCTGTATGAATTATGCGAATCAAATCCAAAAAGCCCCGTAATCATAAGTACTTAAAACTTAAAATATAGATGGCCATGCCGTAACGCCCTCGTTATAAAGGGCCAATTAATGGTGACTTATCCATAACCAGATAAAACAGCTGATCGAACCAATCTTATGGAAATCAATGTAATCGATTAATGGTGCCATAACCATATCATAGCCAACCAATTGGTTTTTGGTTTTTCGCCATATCCATAACCTAAAGGAGTTGGTGAATTTATTAACTTTTTGTATATTTTATTTATTGTTTTGGATACGTTTTGATTAAGAGACTTATTGTTTGTGGAATATGTTTGTAATTTTTTGAGTTTTCCTCATTTTTATGAAAATGTCAGATGTTTAAGGTTACGACACCATTAATCGATCACAATGGAGATGGTTATGGATATGGGTATGGTTACGACTATGGCGTTATGGTTAAGGAAGTTTAACTGGCCCTTAACCATTGCGTTAGCAGAAGAGAAAAGTACTGGTGCCATAACGACGAAATCGTGAAATAAAAAACCATTCGTTCATTCAGGTTACAAAAATATAAATAAAACGAACACAGAAAGAGCAATAATGTTAATAAATGCAAAATTCACTTAGTGCACAATCTGTTAAAAAAAAACACACATTTATGCCAAATTTAGAAAGAAATTTATATATATTTCAATTGTTTTTGTTTTTATCGGCCTATTGATAAATCATTCAAGGTTCGAATCGAGCTCAAGGCCAGAACAATAATTTTTTTCTAATGATAATTATTGTTATTTTTTAATTTTTCTAAATTTGAAAAATTGTATTTTGTTTTTGGAATAGTAAGTGGAAAATTTTTCAGACAACCTGCCATAGCTGCGCAGATAGATCCATTTCGAAGGGTGCTAAGCCTTCATCATCAGTACGCTTTAGGCATGCTGCGCTAACCATTTAGCTATGCAGCGGTGGTTTGTTTGACTGGCAAATTTGCTACTTCTATTCCTTTTTACCAACTTTATTTATTCAGTGTTGCGCCATCTGGTGCAAATCACTGATAATGCTGGATTTTTGTTTATTGTCAATTACTTTGTTTGACATTCCCAAGTGCTCATGGTTTATTAACAATTGTTTTTGTTTTTATCGGCCTATTGATAAATCATTCAAGGTTCGAATCGAGCTCAAGGCCAGAACAATAATTTTTTTCTAATGATAATTATTGTTATTTTTTAATTTTTCTAAATTTGAAAAATTGTATTTTGTTTTTGGAATAGTAAGTAGAAAAATTTTCAGACAACCTACCATAGCTGCGCAGATAGATCCATTTCGAAGGGTGCTAAGCCTTCATCATCAGTACGCTTTAGGCATGCTGCGCTAACCATTTAGCTATGCAGCGGTGGTTTGTTTGACTGGCAAATTTGCTACTTCTATTCCTTTTTACCAACTATATTTATTCAGTGTTGCGCCATCTGGTGCAAATCACTGATAATGCTGGATTTTTGTTTATTGTCAATTACTTTGACATTCCCAAGTTCTCATGGTTTATTAACAATTGTTTTTGTTTTTATCGGCCTATTGATATATAAAATATAGTTGGTAAAAAGGAATAGAAGTAGCAAATTTGCCAGTCAAACAAACCACCGCTGCATAGCTAAATGGTCAGCGCAGCATGCCTAAAGCGTACTGATGATGAAGGCTTAGCACCCTTCGAAATGGATCTATCTGCGCAGCTATGGCAGGTTGTCTGACAAATTTTCTACTTACTATTCCAAAAACAAAATACAATTTTTCAAATTTAGAAAACAGTGGTTGTTGAATAGTCATAAGAGCAAAGCCGTGATATATTAACAGTTATGCGTTGTTTAAATGACAAATGAAATCAGTTCTTTTAACAGAAAAGACAGTTAAATTGATTGAGAATCTGTCGTTTTTACAGGATATTGATAACTTGAGACCAACAGTTTTTTTTCCTTGAAATAACTAAACAAATTTGTTTCCTTGAAAAAAAAACTCAGTTGAATTAAGAATAATGCGATCAATTTTACTGAATGTCTTTTAATTCAAGAACAACAATTCTGATTTGTTGATTTTGCTAGCCTGGTTTTTTTCTGTGTATAATCATATGAATACGAATCAAAATTGAAACCAAATAAATGCAAGCTGTCATCAAATACCTCTACTTGAAAAAAGTTTCTATGAAATACATAGTCAGCGACTTGGTAGAAACATTAAGGGACTCTTCACCCTCTTATTCCACAATTGAGCGCGAGTATCGTGAATGACGCCTCTCCACGTACATACATTACTGTAGATAAGGTGATAAAAGTTGAAGAAACATATTGGCCGTTGGAAGAGTTACTATCAGACATGTAGCTGAGGTCAAAGGCATCTCACATGAAAGAATGCTTGCAAACGAATTGCATATGATAAAAGTCTATGCGTGCTAATTGCCGCGCTGCCACTTTTTTCAAGCAGAGGTATTCAATAATATAGCACTCGTATATTTTTGTTCAACTTAGATGTTCGTTCCTGGTTCACTTTTATGGCGATATCTCGAAAAGGCGTCCACGTATAGAACTAAGGCACACTCCCTTTTAAAATACTCTTTAATACCCTTCATTTGATACCCAAGTCATACAAACACATTCCCGGGTTACCCTAGGTTCATTTTCCTACATGGTGATTTCCCCTTATTTGACAAAGGATGAAGGAAAATCGTTCCAAAAAACGTCACCCTTGGTCTAAAATTTGGTCGATATTTCCCACATGTATATGATATGGAATTAAAAAGCACTTATAAACCATCTTCGAAACCCTACAAAACCAACGCAGCTAAGCTCTCAGGTGAGTATGTAATTTTCGGATACACTCGAACTTAGCCTTCCGTTATACTCTCAGTTGCTTCGTTCGCCGATTTCTCCCATGGTCTAGAATTTTCTTGAACAGCCTTCTCGAAGAGTCGCTTATTTATTTATTTTCATATTCACTGTTTTCTTCTAGGTACATGTGTAAGCAATAACTTCTGCGCTTTTAGCTGCTGTTTATTTGTGTGTAATACCGTCTGACCACTTAAGCGCTCTCACTGTTGCCTTCTATGCATATGTGTGTATATGGGCGCGTAACATGCGCTGTTTACTGCTGTGTACATGAATGTGTGACTGTTTTTTCTTTCAGCGGCATATAGTGACGTATCGAAACTGCTAATCTGTTGTTAATATTGGGGTAATATTTTTAGGATTCCAGGACATTTTTTGATGGAATATATATATATATTAGGGCGGGTCGATTTAAAAATCGCTCATTTCTCTGTGAAAATCGTATTTCAGGGATCAAAATAAGAAACTTTGCCGAAGGAACCATACCTCTAAAACGAATTCTGATGTCCCCCCTTTGGGTCGAACTTTTGGGTAGGGGTAATTTCAATTCTACCTGCTGTGTCTTGTGGTGGCTTAAAAAAAACAACACAAGCAATTTTACGATCTGCAATTATGTCACAGTGATACCTTCATTTTTTAAAACGGTTGAATAAAAAACCCACACAATTATGTTTACGACATGCAAATGCATCACAGTGATGCCTTGGTTTTAAAAGGGGGTTGTAAAAACGCTAATTTCTAATAATTTTTTTAAATTTCTTTTCTATTACTAAGTTAAATTATTTTTTTCATTTACATATGTTCTGGCTAAATAAATTTCTAAAGAGAAAAATAAATTCCAAAAAGAAAAAAACATAGGCATTTCAAAGTGGGATTTTTCAAAATTTGCCCCTACTACCCAAGGCATCAGAATTCGTTTTACAGTTATGGTTCCTTCGGCAAAGTTTCTTATTTTGATCCCTAGAATATGATTTTCACAGAGCAATGGTTTTTTTTTAATAAATAGACGAATGGGAAGAGAATGTAACGCAACATGTTCGCATAGTCCACTATGTCATTGTATTATCCAATAATAAAGATTGCAACATGACATCTAAAAAATGTAAGCAAAACTTAAATTAAAATCCATGTATTGACGAAATGTTTACCTATAAAGTACAAATTATAAACATATAATTGAAGATGGAGTAACGCAAATACTTGAACATAAAATATGAAAGCAAAAATTATAAAAAATACTGAAGGTCATGCAAAACCAAAAAAAAACTTAAATATCAATAGAATAAAATATGATAACTTAGACGTGCAGAAATTTGTAGGAAAATGAAAATTAATACATAAACATTTTAGATATAGACGAACCTATTATAACTAAAAAGAAAAACAAACATAAGAATGAATAAAGGGATATAAAATATCCATTAAAATTTAAAACAAACGTTTTTTTTTATTTGAAAAGCAAAATTTATGTATATACATTACACTGGGTCGATTTATTAACCGATATCAATTTTTCGATAGGATTTGGGCTCAGAAAAAAAAGTTCCACTACGCATACTCAAAAAAATAATTTTCGAGCCTGCGATATTTCATTTTTTTACTTATTTCGACTTTGATTTTTAAGGTTTTTTTTCATGGCTTACTAAAAAAAATTTCATTTGATTGTAAAATTTTCATGTATATCCTGTGCGACCCAAAAATGTCCGCTAAAGACGTTGGCGGTCACAGTTTTTTGAAAAAAAAACAAATATTTTTCTTTATACATACGAACATAAAACTAGTAGATTCTAGAACAGAACCGCCTAGAAATGTCAACGAGGAAACCAAACACTATAAAAGGCAGCAACAGTAGAGGCGCGAGAATCAGTTTGATTTAAGAAGCCACCTGGCGAGCAATAGTAGTGTTGTGAAGTACGTTATATTGTGAAGAACTTTAATAAAGGCCTGCGATATTTCATTTTTTTACTTATTTCGACTTTGATTTTTAAGGTTTTTTTTCATGGCTTACTAAAAAAAATTTCATTTGATTGTAAAATTTTCATGTATATCCTGTGCGACCCAAAAATGTCCGCTAAAGACGTTGGCGGTCACAGTTTTTTGACAAATATTTTTCTTTATACATACGAACATAAAACTAGTAGATTCTAGAACAGAACCGCCTAGAAATGTCAACGAGGAAACCAAACACTATAAAAGGCAGCAACAGTAGAGGCGCGAGAATCAGTTTGATTTAAGAAGCCACCTGGCGAGCAATAGTAGTGTTGTGAAGTACGTTATATTGTGAAGAACTTTAATAAAGGCCATTTTGGATTATTGAACAGTGGAGTTATTTATTCAACCGTTCAGAGATTCGAACGTTAGCAGAAGATTGCAAATAAAAGGATTTGCAAGTAAATTCGTTACAGTATGTTATAAAATAACTCCGTCTTCTTGGCAGATACTAGAAGATTTCTAGGACTTAAGCCACTTGCTGCTTCTAGATCTGACAGCTGTATCACTTCTAATAGCTGAAGTCTTAGCCTGGCAAGCGTAGGGCACTAGTACAGAACGTGCTCGGTCGTTTCCTCCTCCAACCCGCACTTCCTACATCTGCTATCACTGACCAAGCCTAATTTGAAGGCATGTGACGCCAGGAGGCAGTGTCCAGTCAGAATACCTGTCATGTGTGTACAGTCCTCTCTTTTTAATGATAGAAGCAACTTTGTTAGTCGAAGGTTATAAGACCTACACATAATCTTTATAATAATCCTTTCCCGCTTGGTCGATCATGTGCACCTCTCGCCGTCTACGGAGAAATTTCTACCTCAGAATTTGTTTCAAAATCCTCCTACCACAGCACAAAGTCGATGCATGTGTTTTGAGCTGAGATTGCGCCTTTTGAAACAATTCTGAATTGTTACTAGGCCCTTTACTCTATATGACATGCTGTCACGTGCTTGTTTCTCTTTATAAGTGTATATCAGAGAATTTCACTAGAAAAAGTTAAAAATGATGAGCATACTTATTTCGTGATGATTTCGATGAGTGATACGTTGTTATTTGTTCTGAAACTCGGAGTACAATACGTACGAAAAAGTCATTAACCTATGTGGGCACGTTCACAGCTTTTATCGACTTTTTCCAAAACCCGGCACTCTTTGTTCAAGCCTTATATCAATCAAAAATTTAGAATAAAGTACGAATAGATTCAGATATCATTAGAAAGGAAAATTACTTTACCTTTTTAGTATTTACCACAGCGCAAAACTGAAAAATGTATACACTGAAGGAAAGAAATTGGTAATTTCAACCTATTTACGAGTCAATTCAATAGATATTTCTGTCAATTTTCATCTATTGCTGTAGAATCAACTTCGCGTAAATTGTTGATTTCGAATTGATAGTTTAAACAGTCAAATCAGCAAAAAAAAATTTATAAAATGTTCATTAAATGTAAAACTTTTTTCCAAAGATTTTTATGTTGAATTTTCTAGGCCTTGAATCAAGGATTTTCATATAGTATGAGTATAGTAGGCATAGAACACTACCATCAACTCCGCTATGTTAACTAACAATCAAATATATTGTTTCTAATTGCTGTTTTTATGTACGGGTCCCTTTTTCGCTCTTATTTGAAATCCAAATCTATAAATAAAGGTTTGGTTGTAAAGATGGAGATTCGGGCTACTAGCGAGCTTTGGGCAGTTTGGGACGTAGTGCTTTTGTTTAGCTATATTTAATTAAAATAATTAAAAAAAAACGATTGTGAGCGCACAAAGAAATCTATTTGTACTATGGTAATATTGTGAATATTAGCACTCCATTACCGGCAGTTGCTCCCATACGCCAGATGGCAGCGCAAGCTGTAATTTTAATTGATTGATAGAACAGCTGATTTTTGTTGATATTTGATAAGAGACTTTTATATTGGGTGCGCAAGATGCTCACGGGTCCGGCTCGTTATTAATATTACCCTAAAAATACGAATTAAAACTGTTCAAATATAAAAGTGGCCGTTATATAACAGTTGATATTTATTTATTTATTTACTATATTAAAGTCAACACAGACACAAAGCGGTCGACTACTGGATACAAGATACAGTACAAATAATAAGAAAAAACATAAGTGTAAAAACAAAATTTAAAATAAAAAACAAAATTATAAACAATAAAATTAATTAAGTTAAATTTTAATTTTAATCAATATCTAAATCAAAATTAATATTGAAATAAAAATTGACATCTTATTAAAAATCTTTGAAAAATATCATGCCAGACGTGAGAGTATTTCCTTACGGATAGCAGCAACCAAATATTCAAAACTAATACAGTTATACAGTTCATTATAGCGCGAGCACCAATTGCGAAGAGGGCTAAATTTGGCAAAATTTCGCCGGAGAATGGGTAAATGAAAGAGGGCATAGTGTCTCGAAGTTCTCGCAGGAACAGAAATATTTAGTCTGCTCACAAGGTCAGTGGAGTCAATCTCCGATAATCAGTTTAATGCGAAGATTAGAAACTGCTTCTGTACCGATTCAATTCGATCTATATGATTTGTATATCCCGGAGACCAAATACAGGAGCAATACTCTAGTATTGGGCGTACCAATGATGTGTAAAGGGTCTTGGTTAGATAAGGATCGTCAAATTCTTTAGCCCATCTTTTAATAAATCCAAGTACACGATGCTTTGTTTATGATAGATGATGTTATAGCTCAGTTTCGCATCAAAAAGAACACCTAGGTCACATACTACAGATATATGCTCCAAGGGAGCACCATCTAGCACATAGGACTTTAAAACTGGGTGGACTCTATGAACTGTCATTAGTTTACATTTGCAACATTTCAAAACTAGTAGATTTACTGTACACCATAATTGAAATGAGTCTAAATCGGCCTCAAGTAGATCCAAACGAGAAGAGTCGGAAGGCAAGTATGTATAGCATAGTTTTACATCATCTGCATACATTAGAGCGCGGGAATACGAAATAACCTTAGGTAAGTCATTTATGAAGAGTGTAAAAAGTAATGGACCCAAATGGCTACCCTGAGGCACACCAGAAGTTACTTCTATCAACTCAGAGATACTGTTTTCGAACATAACTTGCTGAGTTCTATTTACATATATGACAAAGATTTCTGTGGCATGATAGTTATAAGAATAAAGTAGTGAGCCCCGTAAGTTTATTTTTAAAATTAGCTGATACATTTGCATAATATTGAGAGTTGTTCGCTGTTGAAATGATCATTAAATATTGAAACAAACAGTTTTCCTCCTGCTAAAATAATTGAACAAATTTTTTTTCTTGACAAAGAAAAACTCGGTTGAATTAATCGAAATGCAATCAACTTTACTGAAAAACTCTTAATTGAAGAACAACAAAGCTAATTTATTAATTTTACCAGCTTCTTTTCTTCGGTGTATTAGGTATATTAAAACCATAGGGAAGACCTACTTTCGTTGCTTTTACAGGGTGCCGAAAATTTTTTTTTATTGAACAGTTGACACAACGCATTCGCGCTGCATGGACGTGTTCAGTGCAAAATTTATATATCCATATCCGTATAAAAGAATAACATTGCGTAACTTGGGACAGCTTCCTTTGCTGTCTGCCAAAAATGTATCTCTCCTATAAACACAATCTCGTTTTCTGCAATGCCCCAGATATTTCATACATCCAGCCGTTTAAAAGCCAAGTTAAAGTTGACATAGTCATAACGCCATAGTCATAACCATATTTTTACTTATCCATATCAATTGGCATCAGTTATGGGTGCCATAACCTAAAAATCGTGAAATTTTCATAAAAATGAAGAAAACGCAAAAAATTACTAACATATACCACATAAAATAAGTCTCTTAGTCAAAACGTATCCAAACCAATAAATAAAATCTACAAAAAGTTAATAAATTCTCTAACTTAAATATTTTTAGATTATGGATATGGCGAAAAACCAATTGGTTGATTTCCATAAGATTGGTTGGATGAGCTCTTTTATATGGAGTTTAAACGGCCCTTAAACCCAAGAAACAGTTGATTGCCAAGGGCAACTTTTTTATTACCGGTTGCACGGTCATTGCATGCGACTTTATATTAAGTTTTTAAATTCTTTCACTAACTTTTACATTCTCCGTTCTAAATTTGTTAAGGCTTTTTGGCATAAAATTCATACTGTTTTCAAACAAAATAAAGGAGCTTAACAACAGGTTTCGGGCGCTAAATCTATACCAGAGTCCGAACCGAAATCCAACTAAACACAGACGACCTCGCGACATGGACTTTACACCGAAATCCAAACCACGATCATTAACCCAGATATTTGGTCATAACAGCTACTGATGAAAACGCTCCTAATTTTTCCTTATATATGTCTTTCAAATAGAAAAACCACTTATCAAAGGACTACACAGAAGTAAAAGAGCTGCGATCAGGTGATCTGCTTACACAATTTTGATGTGTAAACATGAACGTAAGTAAGGTGTAAGTGTAAGCGTAAGGGTAAGAGTAGCCTTTATATGCTATATGGGGCATGTAAGTTCACGTGTGGTGTGTAGTATTGGTATATGCACTATATGGAGAACAAGGAAATACTCAAAAACAAAGTACTTGGTTAGGCCAAAGGGTTTAAGTTGAAATTTGTTCCCTTTTAGGGCTTTATTGGTTGTAATAGTATATTTGTACAATACTTAGTTGAATTTATATCAAATAATAATTGAAAAAAAAATAATAAAAACATGTAAACCTAAAAAAAAATAAATAATAAAAATAAAAATAGTAATTGCAAGGCGCGATATACCTTCGAAGGGATTTAGGCCGAACTTTTCTTCGAATTAGCGCCTTGCTCCTTTTTTGAGCCGACTCCAAAGGCAGATCAGTTTTCACTGAGAAGCTTTTCGTGACCGAAATACACGCGGAGCGTTTGATAAATCACTTCCGAACGGCGACATCGCTTAAAAAAGCTTTTGTCTCTTCGGAGTGGTAGGCGGAGCATGCCAGCGCTACACCACGGCGGCCGCAAAAAAAAATAAAATAAAATTAAATAAAATTATATAAAAGAAAAAATCATAAAATAAATTTATATACTATGAACAGAAAATAAATAAAAATAAAATAAAACCAAACTAATTAAAATAAAGTAAATAAAAATAGTAACATTAATAAAATAAATAGTCTCAAAAGAACGGAAATAAAATTTAATTAAACTAAAATATAATAAACTGGCAGCGGAAGTACTGCTAATAAAAGTAATACTATAATAATCGAATGTTACTAAGCTCTTAAGCGCGCCTATAAATATTCCACACAATTAGGATTAAAAAGCATATAGAATTAGTATATACCTAAATGGTGAATAAAGGAATAGCAAGAAAAAGACAATACTTAGAGATCAATTGCAAAGCGAGCAGCGGGGCTAGTATAAAGTATGAATGTTATAGATTTCAAGTTCAATACTCAGCGCCCGAAAAGCTAGCTGATGAAGTGAAATTCAGAAACATTTTAGTAACCATCGCCGTTTGTACACTTTGTAATTTTTCTCTAATATCAATTGTATAAAGCAATATGAGCGTGTCTCGCTAATTAAATACAAAAAAATAAAATTTAATTAATATCAATGTTATCCTTTTATTATCGAAACTATGTAAATATTTTTTGTTATCGTAGTGCTAGCAATTTTTTATAGACGTGTCATCGAAAAGTTATCGATTTTGTTATCAAAAATGTATCGATTTGTTATCAAAAAGCTATCGATTTCTTATTGGAGGGTTATTAATTTGTTCTCCGCATGTTATTGATTTGTTAACGTCAACTCATCGGTTTTTTATGAAAGACATACCTTTAAGACTTCAATATAAAATCGATTACACACATACAACATTTCGATAGCAAGCCGTTATGAAACTAATGAGGAGACAATAACAAGCTGATAATAAATCGAAATTGCGAAGATAATAATTCATTATCAATGAGACGCGGATATAAAATAAGAGCTTATTGGTATCGATAGTTCACGAAACCCAAAACTATTTCTGGTAATGTTACCTCTGTTGTGAATGGCATTTATGTGCAGCAGGCATTTATCCTGGCATCCTGCTACATTGCCTATGCTGCGCAGGTTCCACCGATGGGGTGCAAGAGGCTAGTACAGGACGAAGGGCGCAAAGGGCGGTTGGTCATAGGCATGGATGCAAATGCGCACCAAAATGCGTGGGGAGGAGGAGATACGAATGAGAGAGGCGAATCTCTATTTATTTACATCCTGCAAACCAATTTGCAGATAGCCAACAGGGGAAGTGTCCCTACATACATTGGTCCAACATCCAGCAATGTTCTTGATATTAAATTGGACTCCGAACGTGATATAACACGGTATGATTGGATGGTTTTTGATAGACTATCCTTCTCCGACCATGCGTATATCAGCTTCAGCATTCCTCTAAAGAGGGTAGAAAAGGAGAAACCTTTAGAAATTCTAGGTCAATAAACTGGATTAATTTACAGAAACAGGTAGAAACTAAATTGGGACAACCCAAAGATGTTGCCAATGTGTAGGAACTGGAGGAGTCTAATAAATTCCTAACAAGTACTCTTATGACTGCGTATAACAGAGCTTGCCCTCTAAGAAGATTCAGAGGAAAATCAAAGCCCGCCATGGTGGTGCAATGAGCTGAGCCTTCTAAGACGACAGGTAAAAGAAATGTTTAAGCTAGCAAATACCGCGGAAAGCGAAGCGTGTCGGGACGAGTACAGGGATCTACTGAGGATCTACAAGCGTGAAATTTCCAGGACGAAGAGAATCTCATGGAAAAGTTTCTGTACGGACATAGAGTGCTCCAGTGAAACAGAACGGTTGAAAAAAGTCCTAGCAAGGGGAAACATATTCCAGGGAATAATAAAGAAAGATAACGGGGAATGGTTGCGTAATAGTGAGGAATCCCTTTAGGTGCTTTTCGATACAGATTTCCCTTCGGGAGATGATTTAGAACTTCAATGTAAAATATATTATAAGGACGGAGAGTTCTATTGGGAACATTGAAACAAATTTGTCCACGAAGAGCTGTGCAGTCAATTATACCAGCGATAATGTCGAAGATAAACATTAAGTTTTGAACGGAACATCTGGCTTCGAGCGAGAAAATGTTGATAAGCATGCACCTAGCAATATATGGAGGCAACGGATTATCAAAATAGCGAGGTTGAAGAGTGAATCGAATGAATTTGCGCTGAACCCTTTCAATTCTCGCCGAGCGTGTGGAGTACATTGCATTCCAAATGACAGATCCATACTCTAACTTAGATTGCACTAAAGAACTATACAAAATGTTCCTATTATATGGGTCCTTAAAGTCCTTTGCGTACCGCCTTAAAAAAGCTAAATTAGTCCTAGCCTTCGGTATGAAATAGTTAACATGGTTATCAAAAGTGTAATAAGAGTCAAAAATTATACCGAGATCACGAAATTCGTTAACCGATACAAGAGCTATACTTGAGATATATGTAGTATGTTGCTGAAAGCGCACTTATAGATTTAGAAAACGTCATATGGCAACATTTACTTATATTAAGGCGCAAATTATTATGGAGAGCCCAGCAATTAAGCGAATTTGAATCATTCTCCTTCTAAACAGTTTTAAGTCATCGGCATAAAGTAAGTATTTTGAATATTTTAGCCATAACCAACGTCATTGATGAAGATTAAAAAAAGGATTGAGCCGAGGATGCTACCTTGTGGCACTCCGGATATTGCTAAAAACTTATACGGCTTCATATTATCAATTTCAAAAACAGACGTTCTATTTGACAGGTATGTTGTCAGCCAAGACAGAAATGTTGAATGGAAACCGACGTTACTCACAAAAATAAGTACACACTTGGTTTATGCTGGAAAAACTCAAATGCGGTGGCTCACAGCTTAATTGATAATTTTCATTTAAAATATCGCAAATTCCCTAACAGAAACCACATTCAAAAAAATGTCAAAAGTTATTCAAAGGTAAGGAGAGTTAATCAAAATTTCAAAAATGACCATCAAAATTTTCAAATTTTGTTTCAGAATTTCTAGAAAATTTTCGAGTATGCAGTTTTGTAGCCCAATAAATTTTAGTATAATAATGAGCAAGTTAGAATTAGCTCAAAATTTTTCCTGAATTTTCAGAATTTTTTTCGGCGAGGGTGTTGAGCAATTTCTTCCATACATAGGATGAACAAAAATGCATTTTGTACGGAACAGTTATGAAGCATTGACTGCTTAAGATATTGACTGCTGTAGAACGACGTTATGGAAGCGAGCATAGAAAACAGATATTCCAAATTGAGTTGCAAAAC
>JARSSU010020628.1:0-29750 GCA_029619165.1 Eurosta solidaginis | reverse complement strand
TTCCTCTTCTGACACCAATTGTAACGAATTTACTGCAATTCCCTTTATTTGCAATTTTCTGCCAACGTTCGTATCGCTAAACTGTTGAATAAATAACTCCAATAGTGAACAATGGAAAAATGGCTTTTATTAAAGTACTTCACAACAACACTTATACTTTGCAACGAATAGCTTGCTTAATAACCAAACTGATTGATAGCTCAAATGAAAACTAACTTTTCGCCTCTACTGTCGCGCGTTTTATACTTTTTGATTTCTCATTGCATACTTCTAGGCTTTTCCATTCCAGAACATACTAGTTAGTTATCAGCTACAAAATCGCCAGCCCCAACTACGTTTATAACTTCTCATTTGAGTAATACTTGCAGAAATTTATTGCCCTCTCTTGTGAGCAATTCAGATAAGATATATGCATGTGTTTGTGCATTGCTTCTCCGCTGCTCGTATACGTACATATGTGTAGACGCAATTATTGATTCGTTTATTTAGACACATAATGATTGATCTATGGATGTGCATGATATCACTGTTTAGCATCGGCTTAAAGATAGCAGTACCCCTTAGTGTTGCTAATATTGTAACAGTATGTACGAATTTTTTTTGAAACAAAATAAAAAATATTTCGTGAATTAAAAAACACTGCAAAAAGACAGTATTTTTAAGTCACATACATAACTCTAATTGTGTACTCTAAAAAAGTGCAAAAGCCAAAATTTAGGACAACGAAACCGGAAAAAATTGTATACGAAAAGCAAGTACTTTCGATTTATTTAGGTAGAAAAATTCATATTTAAAAAAATATATATAACTGTTTATGAACATAGGTGAAAAGTAAAACGGGATTGATATATGTAAAAAAAAACGGCAAAAGCAAAGAAAAAATTTAATCCAGAGAAAAAAGTCGGTTACCTACCATAATAAAAGCTTTAATTTACCTGCAGATTAATTTTGTTCAATGTAACCATAATTTATTTAAACAGATGTACATCGTACTTCGGCTTTAACAAAAGTTAAAATTTTGGAAAAATTCGATTATTCATGTTAATTCAATTCCATATTTTTGAATTAAATTCGTATTGTTGTTGTTATTCTTCACATTAAATTCTCACACTCTGCATAATACAATCATACCAATTCTAAATATTCTCGCGGAATTTTGTTCTCGCGGATTTTTTTATTCCCGCGGAAAAATTCCTCCAATTCTTTTCTCCTAGGGAGAAGAAAAATTGGGGAATAGGAATTTCGAATTTTCGAAGTCAGCTGTTTTACCATCTGACAGTTCATTATGCATTTCTGCTTTTGTTTAAGAAAATAAAGTTTAGTGTCTTTTGACGAATTTATCGTAAATTAAAGAAAAATATACATAAAAAATGAATAGTATTGCATTTCATATGGTTGTGAACGAAATGATTGATGAAGAAGGTTCCCAGCAACACCAACAGAGGACTATAAGAAGAAGGTTGCGCGATAGTACCAATCCGTTGGAGTTGCCACAATCGTTGTAAGTATTAGAACATCTTCTGTTTTGCTTTTATATTTCATTAAATTTCTGGAATTTACAGATTTCAAAAGTATTATAGGGTTAACAAACCTGCATTTCGGTATTTGTTGGAATTTCTCACATTGCACACACGGCATCGCAAAAAACAATTTGCGATATCGCCGCTTGTGAAACTGAGTGCAGTTTTAAGATTTTTTGCTGAAGGTGGGTATCAAACAGGAATCGGAAAAGATGTGGACGTTTCTTTAGCGCAACCCACCTTCAGCAAAGTTCTGGACGAAGTCGTTGAGACCTTTGAAAGTGAACTGTGCGAAAGATGGATAAGTGTGCCAATGAGCAGCGACGAAAGAAGAAGAATTTCACGTGCATTTTACGTGAAGCATGGGATTCCCAGTGTTATCGGCTGCATTGATGGAACTCATGTCCGTATCATCGCACCCGCGGAAAACAAGCATCTCTACTACAATAGGAAGGGCTACTACAGCTTAAATGTAATGTTGGTAAGCTATTTATAATAGTTCAATTGAAATATATTTGACTATGGCATTGTATTTTCTTAGATGTGTGACGATGAGCTGAAAATTCGGTACGTTGATGCTTCCCATCCCGGTGCCTCGCATGACTCCTTTATTTGGAATGTGAGTGAATTGAGAACTCACCTTGAAGACCAGTATTTGCAACGTGAAGCCAATTTTTGGTTACTGGGTAATAATAAAATATTCAAAATGTAAATATTTGTATTGATATAAGACTTTTTAAACTAGGTGATGCCGGGTATCCTTTAGAACCATGGCTTATGACACCACGTCGGAGTCCCGACGAAGGCTCTATACAGATGAAATTTAATGAAGCCCATTCGAAGTGTCGCAACATTATTGAACGAACCAATGGGGTGCTGAAAAATCGATGGAGGTGTCTCCTTGGTGCAAGAGAATTACATTACACTCCAAAAAAAGCAAAAAATTGTAAACGTGTGCTGCGCGCTGCACAACATATGCATACCTTTTAAGGCATACACAGATATGACAGAAGTACAATCCACAGAAGAGCAGGCAACTCAAAACAGAAATCCAGATTTAATACCCTTGACTTCGCCTCAGTATTTGAACGCAGCGCAAAACATACGAAACAACATTGGAAGCTCGCTATAAATTTTAAGGAATGAAAACACATACTTTGAGTTTAATATTTTATTTTCTGTTTTAAATTCATTTTTTCTGCCTTTAAATTCAGGTATCACAATTTAGTACATTTTACTTAATTCCTACTAAAGAGTTTCAGTCTCATTTTCTTACAAAAAATAGAAATATCACAAATAGTTTTTTTTGCTCGTCATAACACAGTCTTAAATTAAGTAATATTATAGTCTACAAAATAAAAATAGTTCACGTAAGCATGTATAATACTGATATTAATACTACTATGAAATAAAATAAAAAATAATTCATATTAAAAAAATTTACTAGTCTTATATTTTAGTAAATATTAAAAGGACTATTAAAAAAATCACAAATTCAGGTAGCTTGCTATATACAAGTGTCATGCGACTAGGTATTTTTCTATTATTTTTCTAGCTGGCGGAGCATAAGATTTTCCATTACTAAATTATGCCTTTTCAATTCATCTATTTCCTCTCTTTTTAATTTTTCCATTTCCTTATAATGCTTTTTATTAATTGCATATATTTTGTCAATCGCCCTATATATTTTTTAATATTTTCTTTTTGATCAGTGGAATCTGACACTGCACCTTTTATGGTATCACAGAGCTCGCGTTGAATTGACAATTCTTCTTGAAGAATGTCAGAGGAAGATCTCTTAGATGGCACTCTTTTTGAGGAAGTGGGCCTTTCAATCAAAGCATTTGGGGGTTCACATTCATACAAACACTAATAACTGGGTCATCATGCAATACCTCACAATCAATCCCTACCACATTCTCACTCAATTCCTCAAATCCGTTAGCTAACTCACATTCACTCACTTGGACAATGTCGTCCACAACACCACTTTCCCTAACTGTAGTTCCATCTTCAATTTGAATGTTGCCATTAATTTGCTGCAATATCTTCTTCCTAGATGGCAGTCCAAATTTATTTCCCACTCCCTCCACGGATTCCTTCATACCGATCAACTCAAATATTGCCCGTTCTGTTGTGGAAAACTTGTATTCGTTATTTGGGCCACCGCCAGTGCCTCTGGAACTCTTATGGTTGTTCGCTGCTTTTTGACGCACGTATTTTTTTTGATCAGCCCACACCTAGAACACATAAGTTTTAGTCAGCTTGTATGTATACAACTTTTTCATGAAAATAAGCACCTTTTTCCATTCTGCAATGCATTTTGCTGGTGGTCCGGCTGAGTTCAGCTCTTCCTCAGCTTTACGCCAAAATCTGTGTAAGGCTTCTTTGCCTCCTTTAAAACAACCTTGCGCAATTTCCGGATGACTTTGCATCAAATCGATTAGTAGTTCTATCTGTTGCTTATTTGTACTTTTAGACCTGAAATCAAGAGTAATATAAGAGAATATTATTTTATTTATTACATACCTAATAAAATAAGTAATTTTCAATTCAAAAAAATACAATTTACTTACATTTTTATGAAGCGTTCCTTTCAGCTTATCAAGTGAACAATTTCTTTAAAATGAAGGAAAAATCTCCCTCTCACTCACATTCATAATACCTACTTTTCTCCCATAACCGGTTTCCGCTTTTTCGAACATTGTTCAGAATACGAGGAAAGGGAGAAGTGAAAAAACTCTCACGGAATTTTTATTTAGAATACGAGGAATGGGAGAAGGGAAAAAACTCGCACGGAATTTTCGTTTAGAATTGGGCTGAATATTATATAATATTTTTAGTTACCTTTGTTGCATACCGCTGTTATTTATTGATACATCTTACATACTGTTAATTTTGACTTAACATACATATTTCCCTCGTTTAATGTAACATTTGAAGATCGTATTTCTGCTTTAACAAATGTTAAAATTTTGATCATACATCCTCTTATTGGTCATGTTAATTCAATTCCATTTTTTTTTAATTTCGATTAACATTATTGTGCTGTTCTTTACATTAAATTCTCACACTCTGTACAATACTCATTCTCATTTTTTTT
This sequence comes from Eurosta solidaginis, assembly GCA_029619165.1. Lineage (NCBI taxonomy): Eukaryota > Metazoa > Arthropoda > Insecta > Diptera > Tephritidae > Eurosta > Eurosta solidaginis. The sequence goes on along the minus strand of JARSSU010020628.1, from coordinate 25,127 downwards.
TAATAATTAATAATTACTTTTGTTGCATACTTACGTTCATATTGTTTTTGTTGTTACCTACATTAAATTCTCACACTCTGCATAACACTCATTCTCACTTTCTTTACTATTTTTAATTACCTTTGTTGCATACCGCTGTTATATATTGATACGTCTTACATACGTATTTTGACTAGATACATATTTACTCGTTAGAAATCGTATTTCTGCTTTGACAAATCTTAAAATTTTGATCATACCTCCTCTTATTGGTCATGTTAAGTCAATTCCATTTTTTTTTAATTTCGATTAACATTCTTGCTGCTGTTCTTTACATTAAATTCTCACACTCTGTATAATACTCATTCTCATTTTTTTTAATTATTAATAGCTACTTTTGTTGCATACTTACGTTCATGCACGTTATTGGTGTTGTTCTCCATATTAAATTCCCACACTCTGCATAACACTCATTCTCACTTTCTTTAATATTTATACTCAGCTGAGCAGAGCTCACAGAGTATATTAACTTTGTTCGCACAACGGTTATCCGCAACGGCATAAACTAATCGAGATAGATATAGACTTCTATATATCAAAATGATCTGGGCGAAAAAAGAAATTCATTTAGCCATGTCCGTCCGTCCGTCCGCCCGTAAACACGATAACTTGAGTAAATTTTGAGGTATCTTGATGAAATTTGGTATGTAGGTTCCTGGGCGCTCATCTCAGATCGCTATTTAAAATGAACGAAATCGGACTACAACCACGCCCACTTCTTTGATATCGAAAATTTCGAAAAACAGAAAGAGTGCGATAATTCATTACCAAAGACGGATAAAGCGATTAAACTTGGTAGGTGCGTTGACCTAAAGACGCAAAATAGAAAATTAGTAAAATTTTGAACAATGGGCGTGGCACCGCCCTTTTTTAAAATAATGTAATTTAAAAGTTTTGCAAGCTGTAATTTGGCAGTCGTTGTAGATATCATAATGAAATTTGGCAGGCACGTTACTCGTATTACTATATGTGTGCTAAATAAAAAATTAGCAAAATCGGACGACGAACGCGCCCACTTAAAAAAAAATTTTAAGTCAAATTTTAACAAAAAATGTAATATCTTTACAGTATATAATTAAATTATATACTCTAATTAAATTATTCAACTCCAGTAATGACACGGTGCAACAAAATACAAAAATAAAAGAAAATTTAAAAGGGGCGTGGCTCCGCCCTTTTTCATTTAATTCGTCTAGAATACTTTTAATGCCATTAGTCGAACAAAAATTTACCAATCCCTGTGAAATTTGGTAGCGGCATAGATTTTATAACGTTAACCGTCTTCTGTGAAAATGGGCGAAAGCGGTTGAAGCCACGCCCAGATTTTATACACAGTCGACTTTCTGTCCTTCTGCTCGGCCGTTAACACGATAACTTGGGCAAAAATTGCTATATCTTTACTAAACTTAGTTCACGTACTTATCTGAACTCACTTTATGTTGGTATAAAAAATGGCCGAAATCCGACTATGACCACGCCCACTTTTCCGATATCGAAAATTACGAAAATGAAAAAATTCCATAATTCTATACCAAATATGAAAAAAGAAATGAAACATGGTAATTGGATTGGTTTATTGGCGCAAAATATAACTTTAGAAACAACTTTGTAAACTGGGTGTGACACCTACCATATTAAGTAGAAGAAAATGAAAAAGTTCTGCAGGGCGAAATCAAAAGCCCTTGGAATCTTGGCAGGAACACTGTTCGTGGTATTACATATATAAATAAATTAGCGGTACCCGACATATGACGAAAACGCCTTCACATATACAACTAAGGACCACTCCCTTTTAAAACCCTCATTAATACCTTTAATTTGATACCCATATCGTACAAGCATATTCTAGAGTCACCCCTGGTCCACCCTTATGGCGATATCTCGAAAAGGCGTCGACCTATAGAACTAAGGCCCACTACGTTTTAAAATAATCATTAACACCTTTCATTTGATACCCATATCTTGCAAACGCATTCTAGTCACCCTGGTCCACCTTTATCGCGATATCTCGGAAAGGCGTCCACCTATAGAACTGAGGCACACTCCCTTTTAAAATACTCATTAACACCTTTCAATTGATACCCATATCGTACAAACATATTCTAGAGTCACCCCAGGTCCACCTTTATGGCGATATCTCGAAAAGGCGTCCACCTATAGAACAAAGGCCCACTCCCATTTAAAATACTCATTAACACCTTTCATTTGATACCCATATCGTACAAACACATTCTAGAGTGACCTCTGGTCCACCTTTATGGATATCCCGAAATGGCGCCCACCTATAGAACTATGGCCCACTCCCTTTTAAAATACTCTTTAATACCTTCCATTTGAAACCCATGTCATACAAATACATTCCAGGGTTACCCTAGGTTCATTTTGCTAAATGGTGATTTTCCCTTATTTTGTCTCCAAAGCTCTCAGCTGAGTATGTAATGTTCGGTTACACCCGAACTTAGCCTTCCTTACTTGTTTTAATTACCTTTGTTGCATACCGCAGTTATTTATTGATACATCTTACATACTGTTAATTTTGACTTAACATACATAAGTATTCACATCGTTTAATGTTAAAGTGATTTACTTTAAAATTTGAACATTGTATTTCCACATGATCATGCCTCCTCTATTTGGTCATGTTAATTCAATTCCATTTTTTTTAATTTCGATTCATATTATTTTTGCTGTTCTTTACATTCAATTCTCACACTCTATATAATACTCATTCTCACTTGTTAAAATTTTGGTCATAACTCCGCTTATTATTTATGTTAATTCAATTCCATATTTTTTAAATCACATTAATATTGTTGTTGTTGTTCTTTACATTCATTTCTCAGACTCTGCATAACACTGATCATTAATTTCTTAATGTTCCCTTAGTTTCATACTCGTCGCTTTTATTCATTGCTACATACATACTTACCTACTGTATATTAAGGTTTTACATGGATATCTATTGTATCTATATGACAATGATTCACTAAAACAATTGCACATATAAATACTATCCATAAATTTAATTGCGTTATTCTTGACGGTTATAAATTATAATTATTAAAATTTCTAGTCTATAGTATATGTTCCAGGAATATCGGAGAGAATAAAAGACATCGCAATTATATGATAAAGAGAAATACACTAGCGTTCACATATAACAATACGTTACGACAGGTGTATCAGCAATACTAAGGACAGAATCTAGAAAGATGAGAAATCCAACATCATTTATAAAATTCCATGCAACGGTGACGGGTCCCACTTATGCGATAAGGTATATGTGGGGACAACCCAAATTAAAGCTAAAGACAAGGGATTTCCGGTCATAAGTCCAATATAAAGCTAGAAACATGCTCGGACAATAAGACGGCCTTGACAGCGCATTGTAAGGACACTGGTCACTATCTGACTTCAAAAATGTTCTATCTTGGATATGAGAAACATTATATAAGCGTTTTACTTGGAAATGACTCCATATTATGAGCACACTAATGATAAGAGAATGAATTTTAAAAGCCACACCGACCAATGTGCATATGATATCGACATCTATGCTGAAACAACAACAAAATGCAGTGCAAGCTTCACGGTGCTCAGCAAATTCAAACAGCGTCCAGCAACATCCCGCTCAAAATCTATCCAATGACAACAACTAAACACCATAGTTATGGCTCATGCATTTTTCTGTCTTATTGTCTTTGTCATATGTATTATTGTATTGCAAAAATTTGTTTACACTTGCGGTATTTCTATTGTTTACTTTCGTTGTATGCTTTGTTATACTTAATTTTGAACATTGATCAGTCGATCAAACATAGGCATATGTGTAAGTTGCTTTATTATATACCTATATGCCAAAATATAATATATTCTAATAGTCCTTTTTCTATTTGTGTTGACAGTCCTGAAGATGATTTCAGACTGAAATCGAAATATCGACGAAGTAAAAACTAAAACACAACTTTAAATATTGTGTTTATTTAACTAAGCCTATCAGCTCATTAAATTTTTTACAATAATAAGTACTTACAAGGCTATCAAAAATCAGAATATATTAAAATTTCTTTTTATTTGTTATTTTTTGAGTTCTTTTGCTTGAAAATATTAAAATTTTTTATTGCGCTCTCAAGTAACGATGATTTTACTCTAAAAATAATAATTATTTTTATTGATATAGTAAAAGTTCTCTATATGTATAGTTACGTACGTAAATAGAAAAATATGGACCAATGGAGATATATACCCAGATCTCAAACCAAAGAAATAATGTATGACAAAAAATTAGAAATCAATATTATTTTTTGGGCAAATAAAACAATAAAAAAATTTAAAATTTATTTTTATCGATAATTTGTGTAATAGGGATCATGGTGTTATATTCTTTATGCAGGTGGCATTATTTATTTCAGTATGATTTTTTTGGTTTAAATTTTGACAGTTATTTGAAATCCCTATTTTTGACACACAACTTGAGTCTATATGACCACTTTAAAAATTCGCAACCTTAGAAAAAATGTTAGGTATTTTTACATAAATTCATAATTTTTTTATTTCAAGAAAGATAACATAGAATACAATTTTTCAAAATCAAAAACTGGAGAACTTTAATTTAAAGAATAATATAATATTTTATATTATAATAAATGAAGTAAAGCTTTTGTTTACAATCTCACCCAAATATAAACCGCAGTCAAGGCACAAAATACGTTGCTCTGCAAAATGTTAACTTGACTGCCTCTCTCATAGACGTTAGAGATTTTTTTAGTTTTTACTAAAATTTTTTATTACAAATTTTTAAGCAACTTTTCAATGGAATATTATTATGGGTTCTATCAAATTGAAAGAGACAAAATTTAACTTTATTACAATTAGGGTATTCTCTCATTCTTAGAGCATAAAAAACGTGGACATTTCTCCACTTTACTATCAAAAATTTATACACCCAACAATAAAATGCATATGAAATGTTTTCTGCATTTCTACACCAAGCTTATGTATGTATAAATTAAAAAAATAAATTTATGACTTTGAAAACTGAATTTTAAATTAAAAAATTAACAATTTTTTGTGTGCGTAGGTTTCTACATTCGTTTTGGAGAAAATATACTTCTATTATTCATCCTTAGCACTAGTTACTACGCCTGATCCTCTGAGCGTTTCATATTGGTCTAGAAAAGGTGGTATATGTTCTATGTTTCCTACACTTTTCACACTAAACAGCACTATACTTTTAAGTTCCGGTAGAATTGTCATCAATATACTTTAGAAACAGTTCTTCTAAATGGGGTCGATTCTCGCCAATGATTTGGTAAACACACTCCAGTGTATTTCTGCAATGAAAAGCTTCTCAGTGAAAACCCATCTGCCTAGCAGATGCCATTCGGACTCGCACAAAACATATGATCCTTCCGCCAGTTTCTAGAAAGAAATAAAAGTGGGACGAAGCAAATTGGAAGAAAAGCTCGGCCTTAATCCCTCGGAAGAAGGTGAGCTGATTTGGAGCAGGCAGCTTCAAGTAGATGTATATATATAAATAATAGAATTGAAAATTTTGTTTCCGCCTTATTTTAGCTTATTAGCTTATGCATTTTTTATTTTTGACTTATACTTAACAACATTCCAATAGATCTTCAAATACCTAAAAGACGCAGGTCAAACCTTTATAAGAGTAGTAAAAAAGCTCGACTAATGAAAACAGCTAGGGAGATGGAGCAAGCTGAGCTACACCCTACTTTAGAATCAGTTGAAAAACCCCAACAGAAAAACAACAGCAACGTTTAAAGCAGCCGGGATATCATGAAAATTATGATGGTCTTGAAAACATCACGCCAAGCCAAAGACACGTCTGAGGAAAAATAGCTGTGAACCTGAGCAACACTTACAGCAGCCGGAATATCACCAAATTATGATGGTCTTGAAACATACGCCAAGCCCCAAAATAGCGTCTGTGCAAAAATAGCTGTAAACCTGAGCAACATTTACAGCAGCCGGAATATCAACAAAATTATGATGGTCCAGAAACATCACGCCAAGCCTAAAAGAGGGGTCTGAGGAAAAAGAGCTGTCAACTGAGCAACGTTTAAGCAGCCGGAATATAACGAAAATTATGATGGTGCTGAAACATCACGCCAAGCCCAAAAAGACGCCTGAGGGCAACTGAGCAACTGTGAACTGAAACACTCAGAACAAGCCGAAAAACGCCGCCGGACAACAGCCGAATATAAAGCCCTTAACGAACCGCTGGAGACAAGGGAACAAACTCAACAAACGTCGCCTACAACAAGCCACATATGCAGCAGTCAACGCGCTGCGAGGACACCGGAAGAAAGTCAACAACGGCCTCAACAGCATGTGACATGAATCGGAAATGTACGTGCTACGGAAACACCGGAGCAGGCTCAACAACGTCGCCTACAGCAAGCCACATATGCAGCCAGTAAACGCGTCTGCCGATACATAGGAAGAAAGTAACATGCCTTCAACAGCATGCGAGATACATCGGAAATAGTACGTGCTACGGACACACCGGAGCAGGCTCAACAACGTTACGCCTACAACAAGCCACATATGCAGCCAGTAAACGCTCTTCCGATACACACGGAAAGTCAACAAACGCTCAACAGCATGCGATATACATCGGAAATGTACGTGCTACGGAAAAACCGGAGCAGATTCAACAACGTCGCCTACAACAAGCCACATATGCAGCCAGCCAACGCGCTGCCGAGACAATGGAAGAAAGTCAGCAACGGCTCAACAACATGCACAATATTTGACTTGCAGCGTTCTCATGTATCCTCTGAAGATGCGGAAACTCGAAACTGCAGGAATGTGTTGCACAGAGAAAAGTTTCACTTCTCATAGAAGAGCACGTCAGAACCCTGAAGCAGTTATTTTGCTGCGAGAATTTAGAGTCGCGCAATTTAGAATAATATAAGAAAATACAATTCCTGTTTTAATATGATATCTTTGGTGCAGACAAGGTAATTTCATGCCGGGATTGTCTCCCACATGACTATTCAAGCCAAATTTTCATAATATGTCTCGCGATCTCTACTCCTGTTCCGAAGTGCAGCCAAAGTATTTACAAATTTTCTATTTACCTCGAGGCGACGGAAGACGCCTGAGATGAACGGCGCGGATCAAAGCTTATTCACCGGGAAATTGATACGCGCTATGTAGTCTTCGGAATTAATACAACGGTACTTCACGCCGTTAGTTAGAGAGTCAAAACTGCACTGAAAAAATGCCTAATGAAGATACAAGTGGTATTCACGCTGATAGTGCTGCCGCGAGGTGCATACACACGACGACGCTACACACACGCACACAACTAATGAAATAGCGTTCATAATTACGAGGTGTGGTGGGGCGGTCGCAGCAAACCACAGCTGGAGACATTGTTCTGCAAATACGAGACGGCATGCTCTCACGAGTTAGTTCTGACACGCAACCGATTGCTACGCATGCTCTGAATATACGTTCATGATTCTGGTAAGGAGCAAGAGAGATATCACTTTAACAATCCCCGTGAGTCAATCCAGATACAAGTATAATCTCAAATATCATCATAAAAAGCATTCTTGCAGGGACTTCTATGCTTACCACTTGATGATCAGACAATAAACACATTTAGCTGCTGAGACGATTGTAGCCAGAATGTTTTTTATGGTGCACCAATTCTGTAGATATGCACTGGTAAACTAGAACGCGAACGATTAAGGTATATTACGCTTAATCAGACAAATTGTGAGCGGAAGCATATAGACATTGTACAAGAGCCGCAAGAGCGATGGTGATGTAATATCCAAATAATTCAGAGGACAAACGATAGTCCCACTTCCTTCGATCATTATAAACAGTCCAGTATGATCTTCATGAATATACACAGGATACATTTCGTGTGTTCGTAACTACGGCGACCGGCTATCATATAACATGTCGACGTGCAAACACTTCCTGGACAGAAATACTGAAGCTCTCAGCTTTCTCTCTTTCTGTCCTTCGGAGGTCAAAGGCACAATCGACAGCATGATCATTATAGCTCGAGTTTCAATTGCAGTCAAAAACTTAGTGGCTACTCAATAAAGGCCAAAATATTGGAGAGGGGAGATGTTTTTTATATTCCATTGAATGGCAAAAACGTCGGATGCTGCATGTTGCATTTATTACTTTGGCTAAAAGAAAAAGTTATGTCCCGCCCATATTGACGATATAAGTAAGTGCGAGATTCTGATCCTCTTACAGATAAAACATGCGATGACAGTAGTGGATCAGCATATGCATTTCATAGTGTCCCTGTGGGCATACTGAATCAAAAGTCTCCTTGCATGAAAGAGGAAACAGCACACAAAAATATCCAGGCTTTCACTGAAATATACGCATACAACTGCTAAGGATATCCCTATACAGACGGAGGAAGACACTTCAGCAGGGAGGAAATCAATAAAAAATGAAAATATGTGCGTAAATGACGGAAGTGAACGTAACACACATAAGCTGGATTGTACGTATTCCCCAACTATTCATGCGTAAAATATTAACGCACATTGAACGTCGAATTTGCAGTTCGTTCAAGCGATTAAGTACATGGAAATACATATGACAAAGGAACCGGCCAAACCATAGTCAGTGTCCAGCAAGAGAACGCAAGTATGGTTAAGAGATGAAGGTCAAGTGTTCCGCGGCAGGGAATTTTGATAAACGTAAGCAGCACGAGCAGCGTGGAGAATAACTTTGGATTACCGCTTCACGAAACGTATCCACAGTAGCACTCTATAGACGCTCTGAGTGTTTTCTTTGCAAAAACTCAAAAGGCGCCATAGAGCGCACGTTGCCCAGTTGGATACTTTTCGCTGACATGCGGTAATCCAAATATCTCACGCTGCTCGTTGCCGTGCTTACGTATCTCCGACTGCCCGAACACTTGAACTTCATCTCTAAAACCCAATACTTGCGTTCATCGTGCTGCGACACTGAACTATGGTTGGCCGCTCCTTTGCCTGCTATATGTATGCCACAATGTACTACCGCTGAACCGGAACTGCAAAAACTGTCGACGTTCAAATCGTGCGTTAAATATTTTCGATGAAGTGGTGGAATACGGTATACAATCAGCTATTGTTAACTCATACTTCCTCATATACGCACATATTTCATTTTATGATGTTTGCCTCCCTGCTGCGAAGTGTCCCTCGTCTGTCAGTAAGGGACTACTCGATTAGCATTTGTATGCGTAGATGTCAATCAAAGCACCTGGGATATTTCTTGTCGTGCGTTTATCCATCTTTCATGCAAGCGAGACTTTAGCTTCACAGTAAGCCACAGCGGCTCATGAATCTATATGCTAATATGGAACCACTATGTCATGCAATGTTTTATCTGTAAGAGGATCAGAAATCTCGGCACTCATCGATATATCGTCAATATGTAGCGGGACAAACTTTCTGTCTTAGCCAAAGAAGTAATAAATGCACATGCATGCAATCCACGTTTTTGCCATTCAAGCGATATCAAAAGAAACATCTCACCTCCCCAAATATTGTGCCTTTTTGGAGTAAAGCCACTCACTCTGTCTTCCTTTCCATCTTCACCCGCCAATTTTTTGGACCTTCAAATTGATGAAAACTCTAGCTATAAGATCATGCCTGTCGACTTGCCCTTGACACCTCGCATGAGAGCTGCAGTTATTTCTGGCCAGGAAGGCGTCGCACGAGTGATGGTAGAACAAGCCCAGTGTCGGCCGTAGTTGTACGAACAACAGGAACCTAGTCCTATCCTGTGCTTCTGCTGTATATTCACTGAAGCATCTTGGACTGTTGATAATGCTGAAGGAAGGACTATCATTGCTCCTCAATTATTTGGATTTGACAGCAGACCCGTCGGACTCGTACTGCCGTCTCTGTAAACGCTTGGTGTGTTATATAGACTTTCCTGTATTCGAGTTTCCACAAAACAATTTGGTGTGATTAAGCGAGTAATATGACTTAATCGCTTCGCTTTCTATCTGTTAACATGCATATCTACCAGAAATGGTGCATCATTCGGATACATCGATCAGCAGATAAAATTGCTTTGTCTGCATCATCAAGTGGTAAGCATAGAAGTCCCTGCATGATACTTTTTTATATTAGGCTACTGAGTGACTCTGGTCACTGGATTGACTAAGGGATGTCTAAAGTGACTTATCTCGCTCTGCCAGCCTCCAGAATATGAAGGTCATATTCCAGAGCATCGCTAGAATCTGTGCGTGTCACGAAATGTCTCTTGAGAGCATAGCCGCACAGTCGCCGTATTGCGCAGATACAATGTCTCGATGCACTATGTGTTGCACGTCGCTACACCCCACCAGACTAATTAGTGACCGCTGATTATCATTAGTTGTAGGCTCGCATCGTGTAGCGCCACAGTCTCAGTATGTGCCCTCCGCGGCGCACACGCTCCTTCCTCCTCCCAGCTCACTATCAGCGTGAGAATAATCTTACCACTTGCTATGTAGCGTGTCATTGAGCATGTTGCTATTTCTCAAGGTGCAGTTTTGAACTCTCTACACTAAGGCGTGACTGCAGGACCCCGTTGTATTTCCGAACTATCTACGGCTATCACTTCCCGTGAATAAGCTTTGACCGCCGTCAATCTCTTCAGCGTCTCATAGTCACGCCCATAAATATATATATTTGTACAATAACTATTTGTTTGGCTGTGACCACGTCTAGGAAACAGGTGAAGTAGCGGATACGGCTTTATTATTGGATAATTGGCCTTGATAGTCGCAAATGTCGGGACGAAAATCCGGCATTGATAATTACCTTGTCTGCACGCAAAAGATATCATATGAAAACAGGAATTGTGATTCGTTTTTATATTACCTATTCTAAAATGCGCGACTCTTCATTCACTTACATAATACTCGCAGCAAAATAACACTGCTTTCAGTGTTCTGACGGTCCTCTTCTATTAAATCCAGTAAGCCGAATACTTTTTCGTATACTCCTGGCACACACATCTCGCAGTTTCGAGTTCCCTACGCATCTGTTCACTGACGGGATACATGAGAACGCACTGCCACGGTCAAACTTCTTTATGTGCTATGTTGTTGATATTGCCGTTGCCATGACATCTTTTATCTTCCATGTGTCATTCGTGCACAGCGCTGTTGTGGCGTGCTGCATCCTCCCTCCCGACGTGGCTCGTGCTGTGATTTGTAGGCGGTACGTGTTGAATCGCTGCTCCGGCTTTTACCGTAGCCACTGTACATTTCCGAGTGTATATCTCGCATGCTGTTGAACGCCGTTCGTTGACTATTCGTGTATACGGCAAGAGCGTTTACTGGCTGCATATGTGGCTGTGCGTAGGCGACGTTGTTGCAGCCTGCTCCGCGTGTTCTCGTCAGTGTAGTTCACGTACATTTTCCGATGTATCTCGCTATGCTGTGAAGCATGTTATAACTTTCTTCCTAGTGTATCGGCAGCGTTACTGGTTTATCTGGCGCAACGTGGCTTGCTGTAGGCGACTGGTGGTGAGCCTGCTAGCCGTGTATCCGATAGCACGTACTCTTACATTTCGCATCATGTCACATGTCTTGCTGTTGAGGCCTGTTGTTCCGCACACCTTTCACTTCCGTGTGTCTCGCAGCGCGTTGTAATGGCTCTTGCGCATATGTGGCTTGTTGTGTAGGCGACGTCGTGAGTCTTGTTCCTTGTGCCCAGCGGTGTACGTTAAAGGGCTTATATTCGGCTTGCTTGACGAAGGCGGCGTTTCCGGCTGTTTGTGTTCTGTGAGATGTTCAGGTCACACAGTTGCTCAGTTGCCCGCAGGCGTACTTTGCTTTTTGCAGCTCTGGCGTGATTCTGTTTCGGCAATCACTATCATAATTATTCGTTCATATTCCAGGCTGCTTTAAACGACTGCTGCAGCGTTGACAGCTCTTTTTCCTCAGACCCTCTTTTAGGCTTGCGCACCCCTTCGTGATGTTTCTGTGATTACATCATAATTTTAGCTAATTTTGATTGATATTCAGGATGTGCTGTAAATGGTGACTTACAGCGTTATACAGCCTATATATGTTTGCACAGACGACATATGTTGGGCTTGGCGTGATGTTTCAGTACACATCATAATTTGGTGATATTCGGCTGCTGTAAAGCTGGTGCTCAGGTTCTACAGCTATTTTTCACTCAGACGTGTCTTTTGTGGGCTCTGGACACCGTATGATCCAGTTTCCAAGACACATCATAAGCTTTGTCATGATATCCCGGCTGCTGTGAAACAAAAAACAACAAAAAATATAAACAGTTGCTGTTGTCGCTTTCTGTTTCGGGTTTTCAACTGATAATTTTCTAAAGCTAGGCTGTAGTCTCACGACTTGCTCAGCTCCCGTAGCTGTTTTCATAGTCGAGCTTTTTTACTAGCTAACCTTATAAAGGTTGACCTGCGCTACTTTAGGCCCTTGCCTATGTTACTTGAAAGATCTATTGGACTAGTTGTTAAGGTTGACGTATAGAGTCAAAAATATGCCATAGGCTATAAGCTAAAATAAGGCGGAAACAAAAATATTCATATTGTCTATTAATCGGTTATATATATATAAGCATATACTTGAAGCGTGACCTGGCTCCAAATAGGCGAGCCACTTCTTCCGAGGGCATGAAGGCCGAGCTTTTCTGCCAATTGCCTCGTCACTTGTTAATTGCTTCTCTATGAAACTGGCGGAAAGGATCATAGTGTCTTTTGATGCCGATGTCCGAATGGCATCTGCTAACGGCAGATGGCGGTTTCACATGAGAAGCTTTTCATGAGCAGAAATACACTTGGAGTGCTTACTCAAATCATTGGCTGAGAATCTCGACCATAGTAGAAGAACTGTTGCTCGTAAAGAATATTGCATGACAATTCTACACGGAACTATAAAAGTATCGATAATCGTAATGTGTGCGTAAGTGTGAAAAGTGTATTGGAAACATAGAACAGATACCACCTTTCTAGACCAAATATGAAAACGACGCTCAGAGATCAGCGTACGTAACATACGAGACGTGCTCCAAGGATGAATAATAGAAAGTATAGTATTTTCTCCCAAAAAACGAATCTGTAGAAACTCTACGCACACACATACAAATTGTAATTTTGTAATTGATAAAATTCAGTTTCAACGTCATAAATATTTTTGTTAATGATACATACATAGCTTGGGCTGTAGAAAATGCAGAACACATTCATATGCATTTTCATTGTTGGGTCGAGTGTAACAATTATTTGATAGTAAAGTGGAGAAATGTCCACGTTTTGTTATGCTCTACGAATTGAGAGAATAGCCTGTCAATGTGTAATAAAAGTAAATTGTCTCTTCAATTAGTTGATCAGAACCCATAATAATATTCATTGAACAAGTGCGTAAAATACTGTGAATAAAAAATGTAGTAAAAACTAAAACAAAACTCTCATAACGTCTATGAGAGAGGCAGTCAAGTTACCATTTGCAGAGCAACGTATTTTGCCGTGACACTCGCGGTTTATCTTTGGCGTGAGATTAGTAAACACAAAAGCTTTACTTCATTACTTATAATATAAAATAGTACTGTATTCTGATATAAAGACAAAGTCTGCTCCAGTTTGGGATTTTGTAAAAACATGTGTATTCTATGTGAGCTCTTTCTCTGAAATAAAAAATATGAATTTTATATGTAAAAAATACCCATACATGCTTTCATAAAGGGTTGCAGAAGCCTGTTACAAGTGGTCATATAGACTCAAGTTGTGTGTGTCAAAAATAGCGTGAGTTTCATAATACTGTTCAAAATGTAAACCATAAAAATCATTACTGAAATGTAAATTAATGCCACCTGCATAAAGATATAAGCACCATGATCCCTCTTACACATATTAACGTAGAAAATACACTTTTACAATTTTTTATGTTTCGATTTGCCCAAAATAATAATATTGATTTCTAATTCTTGGTCCTCCATTGATTTCTTGTGTTTGAGATCTGGTTTTTTATATATCTCCAGTGGTCCATATTTTCTATTTACGTACTGTAAACTATACATATAGAGAACTTACTAATCAATAAATGATATCAATTATTATTTGTAGAGTAAACTCATCGTATCTGATGAGCAGCAATAACAAAGTTTAATACTTTTTCCAAGCAAAAAAGATAGAAACTCAAAAATAACAAATAAAAAGAAATTTTAATATATGCGGATTTTTCGAGCGCCTAGAAGTGCTAAACGTACTTATATGAAAAAACATTTAAGGAGCTGATAGCCTTAGTTGTAAATAAAATCACAATATTTAAAAGTTGTGTTTAGTTTACTTCGGCCCGATATTTCGATGGCAGTCTGAAATCTATCTTCAGGACTGTCAAACACACAAATAGAAAAAGGGACTATTGTAGAATAATATATATTTGCATATAGGTATATAATAATTAAAGCAATTCTACACATATGCCTAGGTTGATCGACTGATCAGATGTCCAAAAATTCAAGTATAACACAAGCATAACAACGAAAGTAACAAAGTAGAAACTAATACCGCAAGTGTAACAAATTTTTGCAATAACAATATACACTAGGACAAAGAACAATAAGACAGAAAAAATGCATGAGCCATAAAAACTATGGTGTGGTTAGATGTTGTCAATGGTATAGATTTTGAGCGGGTAGTTTTGTTGGCATGGACGCGTTTGAATGTGCTGAGTCACCGTGAAGCTTGCACTGCATTTGTTGTTGGTTCAGCAATAGATGTCGAGATGCATATGCACATGTCCGGTGGGCTCTTTAAAACTCATTCTGGCTTATCTGATTAGGTGTGCTCATAATATGGAGCCTCTCCCAAGTAAAACGCTTATTATATGTTTCTCAATATCAAGATAGACACATTTTTGAAGTCAGCGATAGTGACCCAGTTTGTCCTTACAATGCGATTTCTGTCAAGGTCCGTCTTCCCATTTGTTATTTCCGTGAAAGCACATGTTTCTAGCTCTATATTGGACTTATGACACCGCGAATCATATCCTTGTCTTCTACGCTTTAATTTGGTTGTCCCCACCTGATACCTTATCGCATAGTGGGACCGTCACCGTTGCATGGAATTATATAAATGATGTGGATTTCTCATCTTCGAGATCTCTGTCCTAGTATGCCTGTAAACACTGTCGTAAACGTACTGTTATAGTGTCGAACGCTAGTGTAATTCTCGTTATCATCTATAATTGCGAATGTCTTTATCTCTCCGCTATTCCTGGAACATGTATGACTATAGACTAGGAAATTTACTTAATATAATTTATAACCGTCAGAATAAACGCAATATTAAAATTTATGGAAGATGTATCTGATATGTGTGTACAATTGTTAAGTGAATCATTGTCATATAGATACGAATAGATTATCCAGTAAAAACGTGAATAGTCACACCTAGAGTAAGTATGTATGTAGCAATGAATAAAAGCGACGAGGATGAAAACTAACGGAGAACATAAGTAAATACATGCTCAGTGTTCTCGCAGAGTACTGAGAAAAGGAATGTAAATGCAACAACAACAACAACATTAATGTAATTTAACATGGAATGAATTAACATAAATAATAAGCGGAGTTGTATGACCAAAACTTTCAACAAGTGAGAGATGAGTATTATATCAGAGTGTGAGAATTGAATGTAAAGAAGAAACGCAACAATAATATGAATCGAGAATCACAAAATGGAATTGAATTGTAACATGACAAATAGAGGGGAGGCATGAGTCAAAAGTGCATATTGGTTAAAGCGTAAATACAATGTTCAAAGTTTTAAGTAAATCACTAAACATTAAACGAAGTGAATACTATGTAGGTAACGTCAAAATTAACAGCATGTACGATGTAGCAATAAATAACTGCGACGTATGCAACAAGGTAATTTAAACAAGTAAGGAAGCTAAGTTCGCGGGTGTAACCGAACATTACATACTCAGCTGAGAGCTGTGGAGACAAAATAAGGGAAAATCACCATTTAGCAAAAGAACCTAGGGTAACCCTGGAATGTATTGTATAGACATGGGTTTCAAAGGAAGGTATTAAAGAGTATTTTAAAAGGGAGTGGGCCATAGTTCTATAGGTGGGCGCCATTTTCGGATACTATAAAGGTGGTACAGAGGTCACTCTAGAATGTGTTTGTACGATATGGCGTTATCAAATGAAAGGGTGTAAGAGTATTTTAAATCGAGTGGGCCTTTGTTCTCTATAGGTGCGACTTTTCTTTTGATTTGATATCGCCATAAAGGTGGACCTGGAGTTGACCTCTAGGAACATGTTGAGTACGATATGGGATATCCAATATGAAAGGTGTTGTTGTTAATGAGTATTCTAAAAGGATGTGCCTCAGATGTCTATAGCGTGGACGCCGTTTCCGAGATATCGCCATAAAGTAGGACCAGCTGTGGTGTGGTGACTAGAATGCGTTGCAAGATAGGGATATCAATAATGCACGAGGTGTGTCGCAATGATTATATAAACACGTAGTGGGCACTAGTTCTATAGGTCGACGCCTTTTCGAGAGATCGCCATAAGGTCGGACCAGGGGTGACGCTAGAATATGTTGTCACGACGTATGGGTATCAAATAAAGAGTATGATGAGGGTTTTAAAAGTGCGTGGTCCTTAGATTGTATATGTGAAGGCGTTTTCGTCATCTATGTCGGGTGACCGCTAATTTATGTCATTCTATTATGTAATACACGACAGGTGTCCGTCGTCCAACGATTCCTAAGGGCTTTTGTATTTCGTCCCTGACAGAACTACATTTCTCTATACTAATATGGTAGCGTGTCACAGCCCAGTTTACAAAGTTGTTTCTAATAGTAGCATTGTTTGCGCCAATGAAAACCAATCCAATTACCATGCGTTTCATTCTTTTCATATTTGGTATAGCATTATGAATTTGATCATTCTCGTAATTTCGATATCTGTGAAAAGCTGGGCGTGGTCATAGTCGGATTTCTGGCGTTCGGCCATTTTGTTTATACGACAGGAAGTGAGTACAGACTAAGTACGTGAACTAAGTTTAGTAAAGATATAGCACTTTTCGGCCCAAGCTATCGTGTTTTCACGCGGCCCGAGCAGTAAGGACACGAAAGCGACTGAGTATAAAAATCTGGCTGGCTTCAACGCTTTCGCTTTCCATTTTCACAGCAGACGGTTACCGTCAGTAAATACATTCTATGCAGCTACAAATTTCAGCAGGGATTGGTAAATTTTGTCGACATATGCATTTACTGATAACGTGTCAGTCTAGACGAATTAAATGAAAATAGGGCATGGATTGCCAAGCGACATCTTTTCAATTTCTTTTACTTTGTATGTGGTGCAGCGTGTCTATCTGTAGTTGAATAATAATTTAATAGATGTCTTATACATATTTATGTAATTATTTCATTTACGTAAAGGATATACATTTTTGTAAAATTTGCCTTAAAATAGTGGGGCGCGTAGTAGTGACCAGCTTCGCGTCCGATTTTGCTAATTTTTGTTTTATTTATAGTTAGCACACTATGTAGTAATCCGAGTAGTGTAACGTGAGCTGCAAAGTTTTACAGTTGATGATATCTACACGACTGCCTAAATCTCCAGGCTTGACAAAACGATCGATAAATTACATTATATTTGTATAATAAAAGTCAGGGTGCCACGCCCATTGTTCAAAAATCTACTAATTTTCTATTTGCGTTCGTCAAGGTCAACGCATGACCTACCTATAGTTTGTTAAATCGCTTTATCCGTCTTGGTAATCGAATTAGATCGCATCTCTTCTAGTTTTCGAAAGTTTCGCTATCAACGACTAGTGGGCGCGTGGTTGTAGTCAACCGATTCGTCATTATTACACTTAGCGATCTGAGATGAACAGACGCACCAGGAACCTACTATATACCAAATGTCCTCAAGATACTCACATAATTTACTCAAGGTTATCGTGTCTTTACAGCGGCACGGCACGCAGTGACGGACATGAGCTAAAAGTGAATTCTTTGGTCTTTTTCGCCCAGATCATTCTGATATATCGACGTCTATATCTGAACTCGACGTAGAGTCAATGCCGTTGCGGATGATACCATGTGTGCGACCAAAGTAATCAAATAATCTGGAGCTCTGCTCAGCTGAGTATAAATATTAAGAGAGTGAGGAATGAGTGTTGCACAGAGTAGTGCGGAATTAATATATAGGAGAACAACACCAATAACGTCGCATGAACGTAAGTATGCAACAAAACGTGAAGCTGAGTCAGAGTAACTTTAAAAAAACATGAGAATGAGTATGTATACAGAGTGTGAGAATTTAATCGTAAAGAAACAGCAGCAAGAATGTTAATCACGAAATTAGAATGATTACCTCTAATAACTAAAGGACCAAAGTAATAAGCGGAGCGATGAGCACGAAAAACTGTTAGTATTCTGTGCAAAGCAGAGAATACGATATGTAGCATGACGTAAGCCGTATCAGTAATACAGCGGTACTGCAACAAGTAATAAAAATAGTAAGGAAAGTGACGACTGAGGGGCTTACTGGAGAGTGTGAGCCAACATGTAATGTAGGTACAACAAAACGCAATAGGACACGTAAGTCGTATGCAGACACAAGTAATATATAATTATTAAAACAGGAGATGAGTATCTGAGTTACAGAGTGTGAGAATTAATGTAAAGAACAGCAGCAAGAATGTAATCGGCAAATTATGGAATTGCCTTAAACCATGACCAATATAGCGAGTGTATGATCAACATTTTAACATTTGTATTCAAGCAGAAATACGGTCTTCAAAATGTTACATTAAACGAGGGAAAGATGTATCGTTATTTAACGTCAAAAGTAACAGTATGTAAGATGTATCAAGAAATACAGCGTGTATGCAACAAATGGTAAATCTAAAACAAAAAGATTATAATAATAATATACAGCACAATTCTAAACGAAAAATTCACGTGCAGAGTGTTTCGTCTCCATCACTCGTATGCTAAATCTAAAAATTCCGTGAGAGTTTTTCACTTCTCCCTTTCTCTGTATCTGAACAATGATTCGAAAAGCGGAAAACCGGTTATGGGAGAAAAGTAGGATATATGATATGTGAGTGGATGAGGGAAGCACTTTCCTTCATTTAAAAGAAATGTTCATCTTGATAAGCTGAAAGTGAACGCTTCATAAAAAGGTAAGTAAATTGTATTTTTTGAATTGAAAATTGACTTTATTTTATTAGAGGCATGTAATAGAATAAAGATTATATTCTCTTCATTATACTCTTGATTTCAGTCTAAAAAGTTTACAAATATCAGCCAACAGACCCTAGCTAGACTACTACTAATCGATTTGTTTTATGCAAAGTCATCCGGAATTGCGTCAAGGTGTTGTTTAAATGGAGGCAAAGACGCTTTACATCAGATTTGGCACGCAGTAAGCGTAGAGGAAGAGCTGAACTCAGCCGTCGACACACAGGGCGACATAAGATGCATGCAGAATGGAAAAGGTCGCTTATTTTCATGAAAAAGTGTGTATACATAGCAAGCTGATCCACTAAAACTTATGTGTCGAGAGTGCCTGATCATACGTGCGTCAAAAAGCCAGCGAACAACATAAAGAGTCCACAGTAGGCACTGTGCGTGTGGCCCAAATAATTCGCCCAACTACAAGTTTCCACAACAGAACGGCGAATATGCTGAGTGTAGTCGTATGATATCAGGTACCCGTGGAGGGATTCTACTACGTGGAGGAATTATAATGTGGACTGTCCATCTATGGAAAAAGACCCTATTGCAGCAAATTAATGGCAACATTCAAATTGAGATGGATACTACAGTTAGGGAAAGAGATCCGTGTCGTGGACGACATGACCAAGTGAACGCGGTGAATGTCGAGTTATGCTAACATGGATGTGAGGAATTGAGTGAGACTGTGTAGGATTGATGTGAGGTATGTATTGCAGGATGACCAGTTATTAGTGGCTTTGTACGAATGGCGAACCCCCAATTTATGCTTGATTCCTCAAAAAGAGTGCCATCTAGAGAGTCTTCCTCTCGACATTCTCAGAAGAATTGTTACAAGTCACACGCGAGCTCTGTGATGTACCATCAAGGGCGTGCAGTGATCAGAGCTCATTATCTGATCTCAAATAAGAAAATAATCTAAAAAAATCATATAGGGCGATTGACTAAAATATATGCAATAATAAAAAGCATTGTATAAGAAATTGGAATGGAAAAATTAACAGAGAGAGAAATAGTATGATTGAAAAGGCATAATCTAGTAAGGTGGAAAAATCTCTTATGCTCCGCCAGCTAGAAAAAAGTAATAGAAAAATACACGAGTGCAGTCATGACACTGTCATCTATCGCAAGCATACTCTGAATTTGTGAGTCCGTTTAACAGTCCTTTACGCATTACTAAAATGATCAAGATCTATAGTAACAGTGTGGTAATTATGGATTATTGTGTATGTATTTCATTCAGTGTAGTACGTAACTTACTTCAGTAGTATACATGCTTCACGTGAACTATTTCTATTCTTGTGTAGACATCTAATTATCTACTCTAATAAAGGACGTGTCTATGACGAAGCAAGAAAAAACTATCTTGCTGTGATATCTGATTTTTGTTTG
Organism: Eurosta solidaginis; assembly: GCA_029619165.1. Lineage (NCBI taxonomy): Eukaryota > Metazoa > Arthropoda > Insecta > Diptera > Tephritidae > Eurosta > Eurosta solidaginis. Next base: position 4,457 of record JARSSU010020628.1, on the reverse strand, counting down.
ATAGACAACATGCCAGACGGAAACTTCATTTTAGTAGGAGTAAGCTAAAATGTACTAACAGTGTGAGATACCTGAATGTGTAAAGGCAGACAAAATGAACATGTTTAAAACAGATAAATACACTAATAGTAAACTCAAAGTATGTGTTTTCATTCCTTTAATATATTTATAGTCGAGCTTCCAATGTTGCGATTTAGATGTTTCTTGTCACTACGTCTGGCGTGTGCGCACCTGCGCGATGACCATACATACTGAGGACGAGCTGCAGAGTACCTATATAAATCTGGATTTCTGCTTTTGAGTTGCTCTGGCATCCTCTGGGATCTGTACGTTCTCGCATATACTGTGTACGGTCTTACAGAGAGGTGTAGGCACGATGTTGTGCGCAGCGCGCAGCATCACACGTGTTTAAACATTTTGTTGAGACGTGATAATGTACTTCTCTCTTGCACCAAGGAGACACCCTCCATCGAGTTTGTTCAGCACCCATTAGGTCATCGTCCAGCTCAATAATGTTGCGACACGTCGAACGCTATCCATGTAGAAGGGCTCATAAATTGTATCATCTGTATAGAGCCTTCATCGGGTGTGACTCCGACGTGGGTCATAAGCCATGGTTCTAACAGGATACCCTGCATCACCGATTCTTCGTTTTCTTTTTTATAACCTTACTCACTAACAAGTCTTAAAAAGGACATAGTATCAATACAACATAATATACATGTTGAATATTGTATATACCCAGTAACCAAACAAATTGAGACTTCACGTTCGCAAATATCTGGATCTTCAAGGTGAGTCTCAACTCATCACTCACATGTTTCCAAGAAAGACGTCATGCGATTCGCACACGGGATGGGAACAGCAGACGATCAACGTGACCGAATTGTCATGCTCATCACCAGTCACTCACACATCTAAGAAAATACAAGCCATAGTCCACCACCCCCCCCAAAAAAAAAACCCCCCCCCCCCCCCACAACCCCCCCAAAAAAAAAAAAAAAATATATTTCAATTAACATTCATAAATAGCTACCACACTTACATTCTAAGCTGTGAGTAGCCCGTTCCTATTGTAGTAGAGATGCTTGTGTCACGCGGAGTGGTTATCTGTACTGATCCCACGGACCATGAGTGATGCCTCTCATCAATGCAGCAGCGAGATACAACACCGGGATCCCATGCTTCAGTCGTATAAATGCACGTGAAATATTTCTCTTCTTCGTCGCTGACTCATATTGAGACACACTTATCCATCATTTCGCCCAGTCACTTTCAAAGGTATCTCAACGACTTCGTCCAGTATCTATGCGCTGAATGTGGGTCTGCGCTAAACAGAAACGTCACAACTCTTTCGATCACGTTGATACCCACGACTTCAGCAGCAAAAAATCTTAAAACTGCTACTCAGTGTTCACAAGCGGCGATATCGCAAATTGTTTTTTGCGATGCCGTAACACCTATATAGTGCTTTGTCACAAGTGAGTGATCCAGATTCCACATCAAATACCGAAATGCAGGTTTGTTAACCACTCAGAACATACTTTGAAATCTGCTAAATTCAGAGAATTTAACGAAAGACTATAAAAGCACCACAGAAGATGTCTATACTTACACGATAGTGGCACTCACAACGGCATGGCTACTATCGACGCAACTTCTCCTACAGTCCTCTTGTTGCGTGTGCTGTGGGAAACATCTTCATCAATCATGTCGTTCACAACCGTAGGAAATGCAAGTTAACTATCATTGCTTTTTATGTATATTTTATCTATTTAATGTTACGATAAATCGCATAAAGACTAGCATAAACTTTATTTCTAAACAGTAAGACAGAAACTGCAGATTAATGAACTGTTGCAGTTATGAGTGATGTAAAACAGCTGACTCGAAAAATTCGAAAACTCATATCCTCCCAATTTTTCTTCTCCATAGGAGAAAAGAATTGGAGGAATTTTCAGCGGGAACTAAAAAAATCAGCGAGAAAAAAATTCTTCGCGAGAAATATTAGAATTCCCCCCCCCCCCGTAATGATGTATTATGCAGAGTGTGAGATTTAAGTGAAGAATACACACCAAAACAATACGTATTAAATCAAAAAATATGAATTGAACTAAACACGAATAATAAGCGAATATTTCAAAAATTTAAACTTTCCTATAAAAGCCGCAAGTACGAAAGAACTGATTAAATAAAATATGGTACATATGACAAAATTAATCATGCGAGGTAAATTAAAGCTTCTTATTACAGCGGTAGCGTCAACCGAACTAGCTTCTCTGGATTAAAGTTTTTTTCTTGCTCTTAGCACGGTTTTTTTTGTTGGTTAAATACTATCATAATACCGACTTTTTTTACTTTTTTTCACCTATGTTCATACACAGTCTATAGATATTTTTTTAAATTATGACTTTTTCTACCTACAACTAAATCGAATCAGTACTTGCTTTCGTTGCTATAAATTTTTTATCCACGGTTTCGTTCGTCCTAAATTTTTGTTGCTTTTTGCACTCCTTTTTAGTAGGAATCAAAAGATTACACATCTAGAGTTATGTATTCATGTGACTTAAAAATACTGTCTTTTTGAGCAGTGCTTTTTTTAATTTCAAGAAATTATTTTTATGTTGTTTCAAAAAAAAATTAGTACATGACTGTTTACTAATATTAGCAACACTAAGGGGTACTGCTTATGCTTTAATGGCCGATGCTAATAATAGTGATTATAGATAGCACTCCATAGGTCAATCTTTAGTGCTTGTCTAAATAAACGACATCAATAATGTGCGTCTACAATAGTACGGATTACGAGAGCGGAGAAGCAACTTGCAACAAACACGCATGTCATATAGTACTCTATATACGTAATTGACTCACAAGAGAGGGGCAATAATTTCTGAAAGTATCTACTCCAATATTGAGAAGTTATTAACACGCCAGTTGGGGCTGGCGATTTGCGTGCTTGTAGACTGAATAACTAACTAGTATGTTTCTGTAATGTGTAAAAGCATAGAATGTATGCAATGAGAAATCAAAATAGTATATAATACGCGTCGATACAGTAGAGGTCGGAAATAAATGTTAGTTGTGTTCATTTGAGACTATCACATATCAGTGTTGGTTATTATAGCCAAAAAAAGGGGGGGGGAAAGTACTATGTCTGTTGAACACCAGTTTATAAATATTGTGTGAAGATACTTTTTAATAAAGCAAATTTTGTCCATTGTCAACACATTGGAGTATTTATTCAAGCAGTTTAGCGCATTACGAACAGTGGAGAGAAATTTCGCAAACAATATAAAGGGAAATTGCCTTAGAAATTTCGTTACATGCGGTGTCACGAAGAGGTAATTGTGTAAATAATATTCCAGAGTGAAACACAAGGACCATTGCCAAATTTCTAGTGGAGTGAAGATGCAGCAACTGAAGAATGAGTTGGAGAACCGTGGATTTTGATACACACGCGGCGCTCAAACTCAGTTTTAACTTATAGGCAGGCTTTTACAAGAGGCAATGGAAGCAGCCAAGGAATTGATGGGAAGAGTATGTCTTTATCCTGATGAGGACGAGACAACAGCAAATAATTTGAAGAGAAAAATAGAAACACCGCAGGGGACAATGTCTCGCGGACACACAGACTAAACATGATTTGGCTTCAATATCGGCACAAATGTCCGAAATGTCAAAAAAATATCTACCCAAATGTCCGTCACCACATTATTGGCCTCCCACACTGGAATCGCCAAAAGACAGAATATTAAACCCATTACCAACACTGTTCCATCACAGATGCATCCCAAGAGACACGTACAAATCAAAATAAACAAACAGTAAACAGCGAAGATTGAAGCACAAGACGCGCACGGATATCCCGAAATGTCAGGCGCAAATTCAGCACAGATTCATTTCGAAGATCTTCTGACAAATGGAGAGCAAGAAAGAACGTATTTCCTCGAAGTTGGAGGCGCAAAGATACAAAAACTTACAGTTTGAAGAAAAAAATCGAGGCCGAGGTGGGATGCTTTGAGAGGACGTATCGAGCAGTACTGACAAATAAACTTCGCCCCAGCAGCTTTTATCAACGGAGAATCCAAAGGTAAAAAAACCATCCTGTGAATCGGTTTCTGTTCTTTCAGGGTCTTTTAATGCTACAGTTTGAGAAGACCGCAGTCACGTGTCACACAATTTTGGAATGTGGAAGATAAAGTTTTGCCGCACTTCGTACTTCTAGCATTGAAAGGCCAGCTGATTGAAATCGTACAGACTATTCCAGAGTACGAACACGGAACCAGTTACTGACGCATTTTTGTTATTGGCTTACTGTCAGACGGACGATACGGAAGCGAACACAGGATAACAGATATTTCAAATTAGAATTGCAAAACCGCTACCAAAAAGCTAACGAGACTTTGCGGAGTGTTATTCGGACATTGAAACACATGGTCCCTCATCTTGCAAAT
>JARSSU010020627.1:0-33518 GCA_029619165.1 Eurosta solidaginis | reverse complement strand
AAAGAGTGTCGACAGAATACTAAAGGCATATGAATCTTTGAAAAACACACCTAAATATTTCGCCATACTACACACAATCAGACACAAAATTGTTGGCGATGCCGACACGGCTCTTGAATCCTATAGTAATCCACTAGATTGGACGCATATTAGAAAGTGCCTCATGATGCACTATTCCGACAAGGGAGATATTGGTACTTTAGAATACCACATGACCACATTGGCCCAACGCTACAATGATATTTCTACCTTCTATCAGAAGGTCTATCAACATCATTCGCTAATCCTTGACAAAATTTCCTGTCTCGACTTGGGCCAAGAGTCCATCAGAGCCATGACAAACTCCTACAGGGAGAAAGTTCTGGATACGTTTATCCGCGGGCTTGACGGAGACCTACCCCGTCTCCTCAGTATCCGTGAACCAACCACCCTGCCACAGGCACTGCACCTGTGTCAAAAACTTGATAACATGTCCTTCTGAATGAACCACGCGAACACTGTGAATGGATCAATTAACAACGCACCGCCACGACTAGCACGAAAGACCACAAATTATAACAATAACAGACCCTTCTATCCCGAGCTGACTTATTCCTAAGCACCAAAACATAGTTTTGCACCGAGGTCGCAACAGTTTAATCGACAACCAAATAGGTACCCAAACAATCCATTCATTCCACAGACAAATCGTCCTGGCAACTACAATTACCCCGGATATGACCAAGGATTCCGCACGGGATACAACGGCCAAACCAATTATCCCCAGTATAACCCAAATTTCCGTTCGAACCCAATAGGATACAACAATCAAAATAACTACTCCAATAATAACAGAAACAATCTACCACCAAAACCACCAGTACCCGTGAATGTAGACCAGTCCATACATTTCAGGCAGGTGAACTATCAAAACCGGCCGCAGAATAACCAAAACAATTTCGCGCAGAAGCGTGCCCTTTCTACAGAACATCCTCACACACCAAATAAAATGCAAAGAACTTTTTACGCCGATACGGGCTACACTAAACCGGATGAATACTATGATCAAGCAGATCCTCACAAATCTACGAGGATAATCCCGTCCTAAATAATTATGGAAACGAAAATCAACTAGATCATGTACCAAATCACAAACAACAATCACGCGTTGAACGAGCAGGATTGCACCGAACTAGATACTATTCATTTTTTAGACTAACTCCATCTTCACTTCCCTATTACGAGTTCATTGCTAGGAGCGGAGATGGACTAGACTTTCTAATAGATACGGGCTCGAATAAAAATTACATAAAATCCTCGAGGATAAGAAATCTAATTCCTAATGATCATACTTTAAAAGTTAACTCTGTCGCAGGAGACATAGAGATCACTCACCACACGTACGTGTATATTTTTGGACACGGCGTAGGCAAAATTAAGTTTTTCATTTTACCAACATTAAACTCTCTTCATGGAATAATAGGTAACGACACGCTCAAACAACTGCAAGCAACAATCCACACTGATAAAAATAAGATGACAATTTTCGAAAATATAGTTATCCCTCTAAAACAAAGGGTGTCACAAGAAGTGAATAATGTAGGAATAAAAATAATTTTTATGCCGAAATTCAGTAAAAAATTAATAGCATAATTGGGAAATGTCCCAATCTGTTCTCGGATCCCGATGAAAAACTAACATATACTACCTTAGTGAAGGGCGAAATCCGCACTACCAGCGACACACCCGTATATTCCAAGCCATATCCTTATCCAATGGCGCTTAAAAAAGAAATAGAAAGGCAAATAGGAGATCAAAATCCCCCTATAACTCACCAGTCTGAATAGTCGACAAAAAGTTGGACGCCTCTGGCAAAAGAAATACCGGATGGTGATCGGCTATCGAAAGCTCAATTCATTTACAAATCCCGATAAGTACCCCATACCAGAAATAAATGGGGTTCTTGCAAACCTCGGAAACAATTCACTATTTACCGTTGTTCATCTTAAAAGCGGATTTCACCAGATACCACTCCGTGAGTCCGATATCGAGAAAACGGCATTTTCCGTGAACAACGGAAAGTACGAATTTTTCCGATTGCCATATGGGCTTAAGAATGCCCCTTCCACATTTCAACGAGCACTGGATGATATCCTCCGGCAACATATCGGTGTAAGATGTTACGTCGACATCGATGATGTAACAATATTTGGGAAAAACGAAGAAGAGCACTTAAAAAATATTGAATTAGTGTTCAAAAACCTAGAGAGAGCAAACATGAAATACAGCTAGAAGTGTGAGTTTGCTAAACAGGAAGTAGAATTCCTGGGGCCATAGTTAATATGCCTCCTCCTAAAAATCTTAAGGAACTTCGTTCGTTCCTTGGCATGGCAGGCTATTATAGAATATTTATTCAAGGCTTTGCCAAGATCGCTAACGGCCATTTTGCACGGCGAATTTGGAAAGCTTTCCAAAAACGCATCAAGGAAGCAATCCATTACCCTAGATCAGGAAGCATTAAATACATTCGAAAAAATAAAAAACACCCTTACTTCTCCGGACATCGTTCTGTTCCATCTGAATTTTGAAAAGGACTTCGAAACTGACCACGGACGCATCCGACTTCGCAATAGGCGCCGTACTATCACAAAATAAAAAAACCCATAACATACATATCTAGGACCCTCAACAAAACCGAAGAATCTTATGCAACCAATGAGAAGGAGATGCTGGCCATTATATGGTCCTTAAGCTCCTTAAGGAACTACTTGTACGGGTCAAGAAAAATAAATATATATACCGACAACCAACCGCTTACATATGCTTTAAGTACACGGAATACGAATAGCAAAATGAAACGATGGAAAGTGATCCTGGAGGAATATAATTACGAACTGAAGTATAAATCAGGGTACTCCAACGTGGTCGCAGACGCCTTATCAAGGATACCTCCCCAAATAAATTCCTTCACTCCCACAATCAACAGTGATGAGAGCTCAAGCCATAACCTTATACCGTGTACAGAGGACCCAGTAAACGTTTTTAAAAATCAAATATTTTTCAAGCAGGACGACACGTCTTCATATCAATTTAAAATAATATTTCCAACAATACATCGTCACATAATTACAGAACCCCAAAATGACGATCAAATTCTCACTACGCACCTAAAACGATACCTTAACCCCTCCGTCATCAACGGAATCAACACAGATGAAAGGATAATGGGCATGATCCAAAACATATATCCACTACATTTTAGTAACTATAAGATACGCCATACCCAAAAATAGTTGACGACATCACCAACGAACAGGACCAGGAAAACACCACTTTAGACATCCATAAACGCGCACACAGAAATGCAGTTGAAAACAAAGTACAGATTTTGGAAAAAAGCTATTTCCCAGGAATGCTCAGCAAAATAAAAAGAATTGTAACTAATTGCACTACTTGCAAAGAAAACAAATACGAACGCCATCCCAACCAACCCAAAATTGGCGAGACGCCATTACCCACATATCCCTGACACACGGTCCACATAGACATTTTTTTAACAGAAAGTAAAGTAATTATGATTGCCCTGGACAAATTTACGAAATACGCACAAACAAGGAAGCTTTCAAGCAGGGCAATAGTAGACGTTAGAGGTCATTTAAGAGACTTGCTTTTCTATTTCGGAGTGCCAAAACTGATTGTAATCGACAACGAACCTTCATTGAATTCTAGTTCAATTAAATTTATGATGACGGACGAATTGGGAATAGAAGTTTTTACAACACCACCATACAAAACCCAGGCAAACGGGCAAGTAGAAATATTCCATTCTACTCTGGTGGAAATAATGCGTTGCCTCAAGGAGAATGGAGGGCACAGGAACTTTGAAGAGCTCCTAGAAAGAGCTGTATCGGAATACAATCATACTATCCATTCTGTGACTAAAAAGAGGCCAGTAGATTTATTTTTCGGTAGAAACGTTACGTTTACTCCAGAAGATATAGAAAGAAGTAGGCAGAGTAACTTAGAGAAACTGGCACTTAAACAAAGAAGGGACATAGAATACCACAACAGAAAGAAACATAACGTAAAATCATATTTACCAGGTCAAATCATTTATGTTAAGAAAAACAGGAGGTTAGGGACTAAATTAAGTAAGCCATATACTAAGGAAATAGTTAAGGAGGACCGAAATAGTACAGTAATTGCCGAAAGAGGACAAATAGTACACAAATGTAGGATACGTAACTAATTAAACTATGTGTAAAACTTCTTCTTTGCAGATTTTTCATACCGCTCTGCCTAGCAGAGGTACAGATCCTCGACTACTCTAACTCCCAACTTGTAACAATAGAAAGAGGAACTGCCAAACTACAGACCGGAACATTTAGAATGATACACGAAATCAACATTGACAAATATAACGAAATCCTGGAGCATATAGAACTGAAAACACAAGCAGAAGAACTCTATAAAAGTTCGAATTATCCCTTCTTACCCCTTCTCATATCACAAATTAAGGCTCATCTAAATAATCTAAAATAGAAGGAAGATCGAAAATATCACTAAATTCCATAGATAGTGCGTGGAAATGGATCGCAGGAAATCCAGACCATGAAGATCATGAAACAGTTTTGAATAAATTAAACAACGTCCTTGAAAATAATAACAATCAGGTTATTATTAACAAACTAACAATAGAGAAGATAAATGAGATTACAAATATTACAAACATATTACTAAGGAATTGCAGAATGACAAAAGCAGAGAAATAGAAGCATTTTTGAAAGTGAAATACAAATTAGAAATTTTGAAGGAAGAAATTATAGACATTGCATACGCAATTCATTGGGCTAAATCCAGTATATTAAATTCATATATTATGTCAAGTGAAGAAGTAGATATTGCCGAGCAAATTTTCGAAAAAGATAACATTCCATTTATAAATTTAGAAGAAGCTTTAGAGTTTTCACAAACTAAAATAGCAACAAATGGCAAAATAATCATTTATATCATAAGTCTACCCACGGTATAAGAGCAAACTTGTAAAACAGTAGACATTAGAGCAATAAAGAAAAACAATAAAATTAATAAAGTAAATTTCGAATCAATACTTACCTGTGAACTCAATTCAAATATGTTCAAAAATAATTTGTTAGATTTAAGTAAGGACTACTGTATAAGTAATCTCCTAAACAGCCGCTTGCCGAACTGCACAGTGACCAACAGTCAACACATACCGGAATTCGAAGCGCTTTCATCAAACATCCTATTTTTAGACGACTTTAAAGGAGAAATTTTAATAAACGAAGAAACTACATCCCTTAACGGCACATTTATAATACACTACAAAAACGCTACAATTATAATCAACGGCAAACAATTTTCCAATACGGAAAAATGCACAAGCAAGCCCCTACCCGCTATACTCCAGCCATTTTCAGAATCAAATAGAACCGAAGAAATATTGTCCCTACAAATGCTAAAGGAGATAAACATAAATAATACGAAACTAATAGAATACACAAAATCTGCAAATCATTTCAACAATGCTACTAATATCAGTATCGCACTGGTAGCTATAATCATTATTATATCCATTACAAGGTCAAGATTATCCCTCAAAAAGGTCAACCAGCAGCAGCCCATCGAACTGACAGAATCTGCAATAGAGGGGCTAAATCAAATATTTCAAAAACTCAGCACCTCAAACGCGGACGTTTGAACTTCAGGGGGGAGATGTTAGCACGACACACGCCAAATAGTAAAGCAAGAAGACACCCGTTGCACAAGCTGGTAAACAAAATTCCATAACGAAACATAACACCACGAAACATAAGTAGGAATGCAGCAAGCGGTGGGAAATGCATCGTCAGCAAATTCAACCAAGTCATAACATCACGAAACAAGTAGGAATGCAGCAATGGGAAACGCATCGTCAGCGAGTTGACAGAGCGGCAACAGCAGCGCAGTCGGTAGAGCGGCGACCAAATAAGTTAGTTGTAAGAAAAGAATATTTGTAAAAGTTAGTCCTAATTTTGACATCGAGTAATAAAAGAGCCAAAGCTCCCAATAAAACATTTTTTTTCAACTAAATATATTTTAGTAATTTAACTTATATACACAGATGGTTCCAAAGTAGTGGAAGAAGTAGGTTGTGCGGTATACTGCCAGATCAGTGTAGCGTTTTCCAAGCGGATGTATTAGCTGTACCAAATCTTGACAAATACTAGAAGCTTTCTAGGTCACTTGCTGCGTCTAGATTTGATGGCTGTAACACTCCTAATTGTTGCTGTGTTAGCCTGGCAAAGCGCAGGGCACGGGAACAAAACGTGCTCGATAGTTTCCTCCCCAAATCGCTCTTCATACATCAGTCTCTATATAGTTTGACCGAATAAAAATAAGTGTTAGAGGCGTGGGTTCGACATTAAATTGTAAAGATGATTGCTGTCGTGTGGGGACAAGTTACGACTGGGACTTCTGATAGTTTCGTGCATTTTTCGCTGAGAACGCGGCAGAATGCCTGGTTTCTTCATAGAGCTGCTAAAGTTCCTGGGAGACTGGGCCTTTTCAATCTTATGTCTGTTGGAATGCCGAAGTAGCCCCATTTAACCTCAGTTTACTAGATACACATATGCCCTTTGTACACTTCCGATATTTCTTCCAATTCTGATATAGCAAAATTGTTTGGATACATAAATGTGCCTTTGCAATATGCTTCAAAGTTGTAATTGGTTAATATCTTCACAGTTGTCCAGCAGATAGATCAATTGGACAGCTCTGTTAATTCACTTCCGCTACTTCCCCAATACACGCCTACATATTATGGGTAGGTGACAATTATATTGTCACGTACGCAACGTACACATCTATCTGCTTTATGGGCGATGACGGCGGCTGGTATGAAGATTGTACTAAAAAATCTAAGCTGATTTTAATGATCACTAATCGTTGAAATCGTATTACCTGAGCTTAAGTTTACACTAAAAAAAAACAAAGAACACAATAGTAGAAAAATATAAACATTCACATAAATCTTCTTGTTTATGAACCACTTAACTAGTTTTAAATACGTTACAAATTATTGTAAATAGGGCCGCCGCACAGTGGCATTTTTGCATGATTTAGACGCGAAAAATTAATAACTCGCTGAAAAATGAATATGATTCATTCAAACCAAGTGTATATGTTTGTATGCCTTACCCCCCTTCAGTGAGTATAGGCGAAGGGGGTGGGGGAATTTTGGGGGGTTGGACCCCCCCTCCAAAAATCTTGAATTTACCCCAAACAAAAACTTTTATAGCTTACTTTTCTTTTGTCACAATTGAACATACCTATATTTAAATTTCTTACCTTCTTCAAACCATGAAGCAAACTTTCTAAGAAAATTAACTTTGGTGTAATTCACTTGAATCCGTCTCATACAAATTTTGATAAAAAAATTCGAACTTTACTGCACCATTCATCATACAATCCCTCGTCTCTATTTACTCCTATCCTAAAACAGTGCACACGTGTTCTAAAATGGCTTTATCCTTTTGCTTTTGGCCACGTTCTGCAAGCCACGCCTCATACAACTCCCTCTTTGTGATCGTCATTATATCAAAATGGGGACCCACAGGGATGAAGAATCATTTGAGTTACATGCAATAATATTGAATTATAGTAGAAATTCAAAAATTATTGCGGTACAGCTAGGTTCAAACTTTTGCAGGCTTACCTTTTCACGGTTTTATATATTTTTAGCACAAAAATAATGCACATTAAAAACTCATAATTTCGTAAAAACGCTCAACCAAAAAACTTTTGAACACTTGCAAAATAATATAATTACGTGCAGATTGTAAATAACCAACAAAATATTTTAGCTTTTATGATTTAATAATCGGGGATTGCCCGTATTGGTTTTTTTATTTTTTATTTTTTTTTATTTTTTAAATGTATGAAAACATTTATTTGAAGCAATTTTTTAATTTTATAATTTATTTAATAATTTGGGAAAAATTTAAACAACGTGACATCAGGACGGACAAGGCGACAGCTGTTTCGATTATACCTTGTAAATCTCTTCAAAGCCTTTTCTCCCGGGAGTGGGAGTCGAACCCGCACTCCTACGATAGTTGAGATGGCTATAAACGCATTCAGCTACGTGCATGCCTTAGTTGTTGTAAAGTTTTTCCCAATTGCCTTCTTTTTGCATATTTTAATCTTTTACACATTGCATATTTCGTATGCAATTATGTGTTAAAGCTATGCTTGGTACGGCGGTTTTCAAAGAAACTTTGGTTTTGTTGCTGTTTTTTGTTCTATTTATAGAACTACAACGAATTAACCAATTTTGCCTGTTTGTATGATTTAATAATCGGGGATTGCCCGTATTGCTTTTTGTGTGCGGGTTCGACTTCCACTCCCGGGAGAAAAGGCTTTGAAGAGATTTACAAGGTATAATCGAAACAGCTGTCGCCTTGTCCGTCCTGATGTCACGTTGTTTAAATTTTTTCCCAAATTATTAAATAAATTTTAGCTTTTGTTACACCACAAAGTTTTATTTAATTTTAAACCACGCGTTATTTCACTTCTGTCAATTGTACTATTTGGCGCGTCATCAACAACTCACAGTTTGACATCAGATTATTCAATGAAGAACAATAATTATAAGAAATGATAATTACCTTTATATACTGTGGACATTTTAAAAACAAACTGCATTCAAATTTCAAAAAATAAAAATTGACTTAAAAATTTTTACTTTTTCGCGTCTAAAGCAAGCAAAAATGCCACTGTGCGCCGTGGTGTGGTGGTAGCGTGCTCCGCCAGCCACAGCGAAGATCATGGATTCGATTCCCGTGCAAAGAAACATCAAAAATTTAGAAACAAGTTTTTTAATTAGAAAAAAGTTTTTCTAGGAGGGGCGCTACTCGGTAGTGATTCGGCAAGCACTCCGAGTTTATTTCTGCTTCTCAGTGAAATCTCATCTACCTTCAGAGTCGTCGTAAAACATGTAGACCCCGTCCCGCAAACTTGTAGGAAAAACAAGTAAATGTGCCTAAGTTCGGATGTAACCGAACATTATATACTCAGCGTGAGCTTCAATTGCACATTTCATTTCAGATAATTACTTTTCTACATAACACGTGGCACCGCCCGTTAAAAAAATGTCTCCCCATTTCCTCTTACAATAAAACTTGATAAGTGATATATCATTGATTCAAACTATTTTTTGCTAAGTTATAGCTTAGTATTCTAGTCTACGACCCTTTTAAAAATGTTTTATATTAAAGTGGGTGTGGTCTTTAACCGATCCCGTCCATTTTTACTAGAAATATTTCCTGCTATAGGGAAAATCTATGTACCCAATATCATTACGATATCTTAATTTTTCTTCGAGTTATAGCTCCCGAAACATAGAAAATTGCTTAGTCATAAAAGGGGCGGTGCCGCGCCCATTTTTTTAAATTTGAAGTTTTTCCTATTTCTTGTTATAAATCCACTTGGGAAATGAAATACCATTGATATTAAGCTCTTTTTTTTGCAAAGGTATAGCTTATTTTATTCGTCCACGACCCTTTTAAAAATCTTTAATATAAAAGTGGGCGTGGTCCTTAACCGATTTCGTTAATTTTTCTTCAAAGCATTCCTTATAGTAAAGGCAACCTCTCTGCCGAATTTTGTTATGATAGGTTTAACGGTTTTGCCTTATGATTAATAATATTTGTAAAATTGATTTTATCACAAGTGGGCGGTGCCACGCCCGTTTTAAAATTTTTTTCAAATTTTTATCAAAAGTCTCAATATCAGTCCGCACGTAAAATTTCAGCATTCTAGGTGTATTATTTACTAAATAATCAGGTTTTTTGTGTTTTCCAAAATGTTATATATATGAAAAGTGGGCGTGGTTATCATCCGATCTCGCTCATTTTCAATACCAATCTATTCTGGGTCCAGATAAGCTCGTGTGCATAATTTGGCGCAGATATCTCAATATTTACTCAAGTTATCGTGTTAACGGACAGACGGACGGACATGGCTCAATCAAATTTTTTGTCGATGCTGATGATTTTGATATATGGAAGTCTATCTCTATCTCGATTCCTTTATACCTGTACAACCAACTGTTATCCAATCAAAGTTGATATACTCTGTGTGCAAAGCAAGCTGAGTATAAAAAAAAGTCTAGAAGCCACATGACCTCAAATGTTCTTAAAAAACGTGTGTTTTGCGCTTTGGTCTTTAATATCTCAAAAACTTGAAAGCCCGGGATTAGGGTTGATCAGGTCGAAACGTTCGAGAGTTTATAGCAGAAAAAGGCGCTTTTCTCAATTTATAGCCACGAATATCTCGAAAAAATTAACCAATTTGGAAAATCTGACCGTAGATTTAGGTTCCCTTCAAAAAAATCTTTAGGCACCATTAGCAAAAGTCTTTCCACAGACTTTTTTTTTATTTTTTTTTCATTTCACAGTGTTATGCTTGTTTTGTTCTTAAACAATGCCGACATATTCGGGACTTAAAAAGGGCCGTGATCACGATCATCCCTAGTATATACCCATTCATATGAAAACTTGTGTGTATTGTAGCATTCACTCATTAAGTTATTCATTCATTTGTACAAACATATATATCAACCCGTTTTGGAATGTCTTAAAATATATTGACTCTTACATACATATTCATACAATTGTACATACGTATATTTTGGCTACTTTGGTACCGCATGAGATTATATTAACACATTCATTCATTTGTACAAAACATATATTTTGTACACCGTGCATCATATGGTAACCTGAGCCTTGGTATGACACTGTTTAGAGCTTGCTCGCGACAAGCCTTTACCTGTGGACAAATTATTAACATTATTCATTTATGCTTGCGTTGCACATTCCACGGCCAGTTTTAATTATGCTTCTTAGAATGCAGTTCCCAGGGAACTGAATTGAATGTATATGTGTGTTATACTTAGTTTTTAAGTATTAGTGTAAATAAGTATTTTAGCTCATAGAAATTTTGTATAAAAGAAAACAACTTTTGAATAAAGAGGAGAATTCAACCTGCTGCCGTTTCAATTGGCAGTAAATTCTATCTGGTGCCGGTAACTGGGAACTGCAACCTAGATTTCGATTTTCTCTTATCCGCAAACATTACATGGCAATCCTACATTTCCTTATTATCCTTTAGAACTGCTGAATTAAATAGGCAGCTTCCCTCGTCTTCTGCTTGAAATATAGGCAGACTTCCTCTAAAAAATCCTTAGAATTTTTTTTGGAAAAAGAAAAGGATCCTGCAAAATTTGAAACAGGACAAAGTATCAAAATTACGGCGATATAACATTACCGACAAACAGACACACATCAAGAAGATAGCAGCTTATTATGAACACATGGAATTGAAGCGTAAGCGTAGAGAAGTGGAATAGACCTTGGGATGCAGACACACATCAAGAAGACATGGAATAGACCTTAGGCTGCAGACACACATCAAGAAGACAAACGGAGATAGAAGATTATGAATGTAATTATTTAGGTAGTTTATTTTAAAAGCATTTGGCAACCTAACGGCTGCCAGTTTACGGGCAAAAAGTAGATTTTTGCTAATAAAATTAAGAATTTTTTTCTTCTCACACTAACTTTTTCAATGAACGAAATCAATAATCAAAAAGAATTTGACACATTATTCATGCATTGTTGTAAATAAATTGAAGAAGAAGTAAATAAATTAGAAAAAGAAGCAGAAATAATTAAACAAGGCCCTAAGGCAATTAGCATAGAATAATATAGGCGTAGAATAAAACAACAAAAAATTGAGGAACCAAAGATTCCGAAATCCACTAAAAATAAAAGAAAAAGAGGAGGAAAAAGATTTAACATAAGAAAGGCTGTAGCCATATTGTATAAAGAAATTAATTTGACAACAAACACAGAGGAAAGGATACGTCTAAAAAATAAAATTAGGAAATTAAAAGAAGTATAAAAGAATTTTTTTTAAAGGAAAATTTTTGTAAATTATAATGCCGAACAAAAACTCAATCACTACGCTTGAGAATAAAATAGAAAAAAAAAGATTTAGTCCTACTACTAGAATCGAGGAAACCAGACGCATGCTGATAATGTATAACCTTACAGAATATAAAGAAATAAATATAAAAAAAAATTTTTTTTTAACAATTATTATTTCAAAAGGGGAGCAAAGAATCCAAAGTAGAATAACCCAATGCAAACGTAATTAATTCCATTCACGTAATTGACCATAGTGAGGCATTAGACTTTATCAAAATCTTGTTGATAATTTTGACGGTCTGCACTTGCGTCAACATATTTCTAAAATTATACTCAACTCATAATAAATTTTTAAAGAAAAAATACATGAGCTGAGCAGATGGTCTAGACAAAGTCTAAGCCCAAAAAAAAATATATTTTTTACCTCGATGGGCAAATGGGAAACTATTCTCAACACACTAGTGGAAGAAAAAATTTTAGCAGAAAAAGCTTATAAGTGTATTAATAAAAATATAAGCATACAAAGAATAACCATTTTAAAACACCTCACCACAATATTACAGTCATTGAATAATATAAGCAAAGCTATACAAGAAGTACATAGCAAATTAACTGCCAGCCATCAACTAGAAGCACAACACATTTTTTCCGGTGTTGAGATAAATTAGTATCCTCATTAGGTAGACATAACATTGAGGCATTAGTCCCAACGTCAGTTGAAGGGGAGATAGAAATTGATTTTGCTAGCTTATTACCTGAAACTCAACCAAATCTAGGGAAACCTTAAAACATTTTAATTTTTAATAAAACCTCACAAACTGAAAGCAACAAAATGTCACAAACAATAGTCGAATTTTTAAAGACTGCTTCATCAGTTTTGCTAGAATTCGATGGTAAAGCTGAAAACTTGAATAGCGTTTTGGATGCTTTGGATATCTTAGAACAAATTAAGGATACCCATGAAGCTGTAGCGGTTTCGATGATAAAAACCAAGCTGAAAGGAACAGCCAGAAACCTAATAAGCACTTAAAGCTCAATTGAGGCAATAAAACAAAAATTAAAAACAGCAATTAAGGGTGAATCAGTTGAAGTTTTGGCAGCAAAACTCCTGAATATCCAACAGCGCGGTAGAACTGCAAACTAATACACTGCTGAAATTGAAAAGCTCACAAAATCGTTGGAAGGAGCATACATATCTGACGGACTAACACCAGAGTTAGCAACCAAGTATGCTACACAATCAGCTGTGAAAGCTATGTGTAAAAACTGCTCCAGCGATAAAGTAAAAACAATTAGGCAAGCTGGAACGTTCACAACAATGAACGAAGTTATATCAAAATTTACTAACAGTTGCACAGAAGTAACTGGAAATACAAATTCAGTTTACATATTCGCCAAACAAAAATTCCAATTTCCGAGGTAACTTCCGCAGGAGTTACCAAAACAATAATTATAGAGGAAATTATAGACGTTCTTTCAATAATAACAATAATAATAATAACAGACAAAACAACCAAAGATCTGATCGAAATTTCGGATCGCGAGGAAATTCCCGCAATAACACCAGAAATGTCCGAAATGTTACACAACAGGAAAACCAACAAACTCCACCTCAATAAATAAAAAATTATATATTTTCAATTTACACCTTAATAGCTACATATCTTCCAGAACAACTCTGAATGATTCCATATCAACCCTCCCAATCGATACGGGAGCGGATATTTCAATAATAAAAAAGGGTCAAATTGACAGTAATGTCACGATAAATAAAGAGTGAAACAAGTAAACAAATTAGTTAAAGATGACATAATAGAACCTTCAATTCAGATTCAATAGTCCAATTTTATTAGTACCGAAAAAATCACTACCGAATAACCAAGAAAGAAGATGGAGCATGGTTGTAGATTACAGACAAGTAAATAAAAAATTAACCGCAGATAAATTCCCTTTACCAAGAATTGATGACATACTAGATCAGTTATGAAGGGCTAAATATTTTTCATGCTTAGATTTAATGTCTGGATTTCAGCAGATTAAACTCAGAGAAGAGTCAAGAGATATCACATACTTTACAGCAGATAATGGTACTTATCGTTTTAAATACTACCATATGGCCTTAAAGTAGCACCGAACTCATTCCAAAGAATGATGACATTAGCATTTGCAGGCTTAAAACCTTCACAAGCATTCCTATACATGGGCGATTTAGTCGTATTAGGATACTCCGAAAATCATATGATTAAAAATTTACGAGATGTTTTCGCAACTTGTAGAAATATAATTTAAAATTACATCCTGATAAATGTTTATTTTTCAACCAAGAAGTAACTTACCTTGGTCATAAAAGCACCAGAAAAGGAATTTTGCCAGATCCAGTAAATTCGAAACAGTTAAAAATTACCAACACCTAAAAACACGGATGAGGCGCATTTTGCAATTATTACAGAAGATTTATTCCAATTTTGCAGAATATTCTAGAATAATAACAAGACTTTGCAAGAAAAATGTAGTTATCGACTGGACAGAGGATTGTAAAAATCTTTTGACTATTTGAAAGCTGCGTTAATGAGCCCCTAATATCCTACAATATCCCGATTTCAATAAATAATTTTGTATAAAAACTGACGCAAGTGGATACGCTTGCGGATGAAGGATAACAATTGCCAATTGCCTATGCATCAAGATCATTTACTAAAGGAGAAATTAATAAAGCAACAAGCATAACATGTTTTAGACCATACGTTTACGGTAAAAATGTTTGGTCAAAACAGATCACAGACCCTTAACATTCCTATTTTCGATGAAAAATTCGTCATCAAAGTTAACTCGAATCAGATTAGATCTGGAAGAATATGATTTGGAGGTGGAGTATATCGCAGGTAAGAAAACTATGTAGCCGACGCATTATCACGCATAGATATTAAAGAACTAAAACAAATATCGGTAGAAGCGTGTAAAATACTAAACTTTACGACTAGGTTGGAAACTAACAAAAATCATAACAATAATCATTCCAATAGTAAAAATGTAGAAATAAAAAGTCACATGAAGAACCCAATAATATTGAAGCGCTAAATAAATGTGAAGAGACTAATCCAGCTCGTTTTCGATCTCGAAACTACGTTTCAAAAAAGGAAAGAAAATTAGTAGGCGAAATTAATATAAAACATCTAATTGTTGAGCGAAGATGACTAGGTCAATTCTTGCCAGGCTATGAAAGAAGCCGGCAATTTAGGAATTAGAAAAATACAGTTGTCCTTAGGAGACAAATGTTTAAAGATAATTATACCTGGGTAGACACATTTAAAGAAATTGGTACCAAAGTTCCCAAAATCTAATTATAGCATTAACTACAGAAGTTATGCATGTGACAAATAATGAAAAACTTAAAGAAATTCTTCACAAATTTCATGACGATCCTGTTTTTGGCGGCCACCCAGGATTAAATCGCATGACAATAAAATAAAACAAAATACTATTGGAAAGGAATGAAAAATGATATCAGAAAATATATCAAAAATGCGCTCATTGTAATAAAAATAAAATAATTAAAAATTTGAAAGAGCCTATGATTATAACCGAAACGACCACAAAAGCGTTCGACACAGTAGAAATAGATACGATAGGCCCTCTTCCCATAACGGAAATGGAAATGAATATGCAGTTACTATAGTATGTGACTTGACTAAGTATTTGGTTGCACTACCAATACCCACCAAACACACAAAAACAATAGCCAAGCGATATTCGAAAATTGTATCCTAGTTTATGGTTGCATGAATACAATTATAACGGATATGGGAAGCGAATTTAAAAATAGCTTATTTGAAGAATTATGCAAGGTTCTAAAAATAAACCATAAAACGTCAACACCTTACCACCATCAAACTTTAGGCACAGTTGAACGTAGTCATAGAATATTCAATGAATACGTACGTTCCTACATATCCATTGACAAAATGATTGGGATGAATATCTTAAATATTTTGCGTATTGTTACAATACTACCCCATCTACAGTTCATAATTATTGTCCATACGATTAGCATTTGCCAAAAAACCCCAGAATTTCGAATTTTTAAGAGAGAACACAGTAAGCCCATTATACAATTATGAGGCTTACGACAAAGAAATTAAGTATATGTTACAAATAGCGCAAGATAGAGCATAAAAATTAGTAAAACAGGCTAAGGAAAAACAAAAAATGAGTTATGCTAGGAAAACACAATATAAATAAATAAATTTAGGATATTTTAGTGCTAGTAAAAATGAATCAGGGCATAAGTTAGATAGTAGGTATAAAGGGTCCTTTAGAGTAGTAAATATCGATGAAAACAATGTAGAAAATAAAAACAAAGAAAACATAAATCAAACTATTAAAAATAAGAAAACGTAATACAAAAAATAGACTTAAACTCATAGAATAAGAGCACTTTAACTTTATAAATACAAAGAAAATTTCTATTGAATGCATAAGAAAAATATGTACAATAATAAAACAAAACAAAAGAGAAAAAACAAATATAAACTATTCCTTGGAAATCAAGCTAAATGTCACACACAAAAGACATCCAACAAGCAAAGTAAGCACAAACGGATTCAAAACCATTAACCTAACTTGAGTGGCCATAGATAATTCGTGCACAAAATTATATATGTCTACTCTTTCAAAGGCGGATGGTGTAGCATTCACTCATTAAGTTATTCATTCATTTGTAAAAACATATATTTCAACCCATTTTTTAATGTCTTAAAATATATTGACTCTTACATACATATTCATACAATTGTACATACGTATATTTTGCCTCGCTTTGGTACGGCATGAGATTCTATTGACACATTCATTCATTTGTACAAACATATATTTTGTACACCGTGCATCATATGGTAATCTGAGCCTTGGTATGACACTGTTTAGAGTTTGCTCGCGACAAGCCTTTACCAATTATTAACATGATTCATTTATGCTTGCGTTGCACATTCCACAGTCAGTTTTAATTATGCTTAGAATGCAGTTCCCAGGGAACTGAATTGAATGTATATGTGTGTTATACTTAGTTTGTAAGTATTAGTGTAAGTAAGTATTTTAGCTCATAGAAATTTTGTATAAAAGAAAACAACTTTTGAATAAAGAAGAGAATTCACCTGTTGCCGTTTCAATTGGCAGTAAATTCTATCTGGTGCCGCTAACTGGGCACTGCAACCTAGATTTCGATTTTCTCTTATCCGCAAACATTACAGTATAAGCGTAGTTTTGACAGTTTTTCAACAAAAATTCATTAAACGATCATCTTATGACAAGACGCCGTGAACACGTCTGACAAAAGCTAAAAAAATGAATAGAATTGACTTATTGCTCTGACATTATTTTTGTAGAATAAATCAAAAAATTATGTTGACTTAAGGTCGAGGCAGCGCAGCTAATGAAAATCAGCAGCAAAAGTGTTTCGATTGCACCTTGTTTAAGGTTGGAATTGCATTGAGATTGTATAGCTGGTGACCACACTGAAATCAGAGTCCAATACTTAAATTTTAGCTAAAAATACAGCAATATATTAATTAATAAATTATATTTGCAACTACACTGCAGCGACTTTGGAAGGCACTCACCTCCGAACTGGTGCCAATCGCAAGGAGAGCGGGACAGTTGGCAGCCACACTTATAATATTAGCACTTATGTATGTAGGTTTTAGCTTTATAAATGTGTTTAAATGTATCTGTCAAAAGTTTTACTATCTCAGAACCACTTACAACTGAACCAGTTAAGCACGCGTTTAGCGCGCCGAGATATGACAACTAAATAAGTATGCTTTAGTTAAGTCATTGGGTAGTCGCTAGCTAAATACATACATACATTGTAAACATATAGAGATATGAATGCATGCGTGCTTGTACTTAAGAAAGAAACAAGTAAGGAAAGCTAAGTTCGGGTATAACCGAACATTACATACTCAGCTGCCAAATTACAGCTTGCAAAACTTTTAAATTACTTTCTTTTAAAAGTGGGCGGTGCCACGCCCATTGTCCAAAATTTTACTAATTTTCTGTTCTGCGTCTTAAGGTCAACCAACCTACCAAGCTTCATCGCTTTACCGTCTTTGGTAATGAATTATCGCACTTTTTCGGTTTTTCGAAATTTTCGATATCGAAAAAGTGGGCGTGGCGACGGTCCGATTTCGATCATTTTAAATAGCGATCTGAGATGAGTATGCAGAAATCTACATATCAAATTTCACTAAGATACCTCAAAATTTACTTAAGTTATCGTGTTCACGGACAGACGGACGGACATGGCTAAATGAATTTCTTTTTCGCCCAGATCATTTAGATATATAGAAGTCTATATCTATCGCGATTAGTTTATGTCGTTATGGGGTACCATTATGCGAACAAAATTAATATACTCTCTGGGCTCTTCTCAGCTGAGTATAAAAATAAATAAATATGTTAATTTATGCAAACGTTTCGGATGATTTTGCCTAAATGGGAAATTCATAGCATTGGTTTCTTTGAGTTCACTATTTGCGTAAGTTTGAATACCAAATTCCGTGTTTTATTTTTTTGCTTTAATTTTTATTTTTTAATGAAGATTAGTGTACAAAATGGTTATTGAATTTACGAAAGAGCATTTTATTATAACTACAACACAAATATGGTCGAATCGAAAACTTTTTTTTAAACTTTGTGCACGTCTTTGGTTGACAAATTACTTAATTAGGCACCTACTTATTTGAATATTAATTTTAGAACCCATATGTATCTGCAACAAAAAGTTATGCTTCCGTGCCTGAGCTTCGAAAGAGATCTTGGGCCATAATTAAGTCGAATAGAGAAAGGCAGAACAAACTATACATGTGTATACGGATGGTTCCAAATTAATGGAAGGTTTTCGGGTCTGCTGTTTACTGTGTCGATTTCAATAACTGTTCTGGAATGCAAAGAAGCATAGGAAAACTTCTTTACTGGGTTCCCGGTCTTAACGGGATGGAAGGTAACGAAAAGGCCGATGAGTTGGCAGCGGAGGGTGCAACACTCGCTCAATCGACCATAGACGTCCCAATCCGTTTGGGAGAAATCAAAGGAGACAGGAGTTGCATATAATCTAATCAAGCAGGAAAGGCGCACAAAATGGCTCATATCTCTGAGAGAAAAGACTTAAGGCTTACGATGGGCATACTAACTGTTCAATGTCTTCTGGCGTCACATGTTTACAATTAGGGATCGTCAGTAAAATGAGGTGTATGTAATGCGAGCTGCAGGAGGAAATGGTTGAGCAAGTTTTAGTATGGCGCTATTAGGGGCGGCAGAGTTGCCAGATCTCGAGGTAGCAACTAAGCTAGGTCCTAGAAAACTTCAAGTATTTGAAAAGAGAACGAAGTTAACCTATAAGAGTAGTCCTGGCACGTGGGTTCTTCCTTTGGTCACACAAATGTTGTAGCACTATGGACACATTCAGTGTATTTATAGTCCTTATTGACCGCCCAGTTCAACCTCACCTAACTTAATCTGCGTTAAAAAGATAACTTGCAGTTCTGCAAGTGGGCCTAAGCAGATGAGGGACAACCATGAATACCCCAAATGATAAAGAAATGCCGTATTTCGCTGCTTTTACAGGGTCCCGAAAGGTAAAAGGTTAAACCCCGAGGCCATATTTTCAACTGTTTTCACTTCATACATCGTGGTAGGCTTTAATGTACAGCCCATATTCCGGTAATTGAAAATTACACAGAAATCGCACATTTTGTTGAACCAAATGAAAGACTTAAGCCACGAACTTGTTTCAAACTATGCCCTCAAAGGGTTTGCAAGCGATAACAACCCAAATGTACTAAGGACGGAAAATTACATAACTTCGCTGACATATACAAAATCAATCATACCGCAATTTTTGTCAAATTCTTATTGCTCTGACATTATTTTTGTAAGAATAAATCAAAAAATTATGTTGACTTAAGGTCGAGGCAGCGCAGCTAATGAAAATCAGCAGCAAAAGTGTTTCGATTGCACCTTGTTTAAGGTTGGAATTGCATTGAGATTGGTATAGCTGGTGACCACACTGAAATCAGAGTCCAATACTTAAATTTTAGCTAAAAATACAGCAATATATTAATTAATAAATTATATTTGCAACTACACTGCAGCGACTTTGGAAGGCACTCACGCAAACGCACTCACCTCCGAACTGGTGCCAATCGCATGGAGAGCGGGACAGTTGGCAGCCACACTTATAATATTAGCACTTATGTATGTAGGTTTTAGCTTTATAAATGTGTTTAAATGTATCTGTCAAAAGTATGACTATCTCAGAACCACTTACAACTGAACCAGTTAAGCACGCGTTTAGCGCGCCTTTTCGTAGGACTTTAAAGTGGTCTGTTGAAAGCACTGCGAGGCGACATAATTAGAACTAGTACAGTCCCTTGATGCGATAATTCTGCGCCAGTTCGGCACAAGTGCGATTCGCTACAGGGTTCTAACAGAGAATTAGATAAAGCCAGAAGGAGTCTGGGTTGAACTTTAAATAGGGAAGCTAAATCGATCCAGTAGCAGTTGAAATTTCTGTGAAAAATTGTTGTCACCTTTAAAGAATCTTATTTGAAGTAAGCCTCTTAGTTTGTATATTTGTTATACGTATTAGACATGAGCTAAAAAATAAATTCTTTTATATTTGCAGAAGCAATTTGGCAATGAAGTGCTAAACGATATCTACATACATACACACGTATAGTTCATACATAAAGCCATGTGCAGAGTTTCAAAGTAAATTTGTTTTGTCAGTCACGCTAAGACAAATTTGTGTCTATTTGCCTTTTGCCAATAACACATCATCTTTTTGAATTCAAACTAAGTACCTAGACCAGTTATGCGAATCACATCAATATTCAATTTGTACGGGATGAATTTAGTAGATACATAACACTTGTACAAATTGTTTTTTTTTGGAACGGGCAAACGTACATATGTACATGTTTAAAAAAAAATAAAAATTTACAGAATCTATCTAGGAGGATAATACCACCTTTTAGCTATTTCTATACTATGGAGTTCTTGTTTGGTGGAAAGCCACACAAAAAAACAATCTACCTCAAAAAATTAGAGAGGGTATGCAGACTACCAATGCTTAGCATTACGGGAGCCCTGAAAACAACCTCGACGGCTGCACTGTATGCCAGATGGGACATTCGACCTGTAGATCTGGTAGCAAAGAATACAGCGTTAACAACTGCAACCAGGATCGGTGCTAGATGGGATTGAAAAAAAGATGAACTAGCTAAAAAGGACGCATCGCTTGAAGCTTGCTCCGTAGACGTCCCAATTAGACTGGGCGGGATTAAGAGAAGGCGAGGGTGCACACGATCGACCAAGCGGGAAAGGCGTTGGTTCAAGCGCGGGGCTGTAAAGTGTCGAAGATTATGTGTAGGTCTTACAACCTTAGACTGACAAAATTGATTCTATCATTAAAAAGAGAGGACTGCTACTATGACGGGTATTCTAACTGGACACTGCCTTCTGGCGTCACATGCCTTTAAATTAGGCTTGGTGAGTGATAGCAGATGTCGGAAGTGCGGGTTGGAGGAGGAAACGATCGAGAACCTTCTGTGCTTGTGCCCTGCGCTTGCCAGGCTAAGACTCCAGCTATTAGCAGTGATACAGCTGTCAGATCTAGAAGCAGCAAGTGGCTTAAATTCTAGAAAGCTTCTAGTATTTGCCAAGAGGACGGAGCTATTTTATAACATAGGTCCTGGTTTTAGATAGGGTTTTTCAGTTTGGTCGTTAAAACAAACTTCTGGACTCATTCAGTCTATGTGAGGTCCTCATGGACAGGCCAGTTCAACCTAACCTAACCACCTTTTAGCACCATCACTGTTCAGCAAGCTACAACAAGTACCTGCTGCTGCTCGCGTTTAACGGTGTCTACAGCTAACACGCCGCTGGCCGCATCTCCGTAGCATAGACATACGCAATGTCGAGCACCAGCACCTGCCTCCGGCAACATCACACGAGTAGGCGGGGGAAACATACCTAGTCTCTATCATCCTGTGCACAGTTTGCCAGTACAGAATATATACATACGTTATCGACATCTGCTTAATGCAGTTTCAGTCTTGGTATATGCTCTGAGCTCAGCAACTGTAATCCATCGAGGAGTGCTTTTGTGGCAACGTGGTGCCAAGGCGCACACCCAAAAATACCGGGCACCATGTCACTATCCCTGGTACATCCTTTCCCAGTGCCAACGCAGCACATGCGACCTGGCCTTATACCACCAAGGTACACTCACCCATATCTTACCCCCAAACTGACGACATCTCTCTCCCATGCACTCCGGAAATAATGTAGTTAAAATGTAACGGGTTAACTGGAAAGCACACGGAGAAAGCCCGACTTCATGAAACTGCTTAACATTCGCATAGCTGCGATCAGAGAGGCTTTCCCCGTTGCAAAATGTGATTTGCAGACTTGCTCTGACTACAACGTCTATAGAAAAGATCGTGTGCGAGAAGAAATGGAAACGAACTCGCATTTATCACTCACCACTCTGTGCGTTATTATGTATATAATGGATCCCGACATCGGTCGCAGAGACAGTGTCCTGCACCCGAATTCCAACATTTGCTAATATGATACTAAATGTTGCATACCTTTCTGCGCACTTGATACGGTTTTGGATATTTTTGGCGATGGAGTTTTGGCGTTAGCGATGGTTGAAACTTGCGGCAGCACAGCGAAAAGTGTGCAACATTTTTACATGTGTCAAAGATAAAGCTAGTCTACGAAGTATGGTTGATGTCTTTATATTTACTATATTGATATTTTATGCGATGAGTGAAATAGCGATGGTAGCAACCGAATTCCAACATCTAACGCTAAAACTGCATCGCTTAAAATATTTAAAACAGTTACAAGTGCGCAGAAAAGTATGCACCACTTGGAAGTATATGAATATAAAGAATAACTGCTTAGCCCTAATACTCTTAAATGGGACCTAAGTGGATATTCCTAAAGACAACATGGTAAAAAGTGTTGCATCCTTTTTGGCGCACATACTGTTTTAGATATTTTTGACAGTGGAGTTTTAGCGTTAACGAAGGTTGGGAATATGGGGCTGTGTGCCAAGGCGATGCGAATTTGTATAAAAACTAGAGCTTATGATTTCTCGAAAATGTTCGAGAAGAGATTTCTCGCGAGTCTCGCCTTCTCGCGAGATTCTCGAATCTCGAATTACTCGTAAGGCTCGCGAGATTCTCGAATCTCGAATTTCTCGTAAGGCTCGTGACATTCTCGAATATCGAATTACTCGTAATGCTCGCGAGCTTCTCGACATTCAACTTAATCGATTCATTGCCGTTTTATATAGAGCCTACGATTTCTTCTGGAGCACAAGGCAAAATGTCCGCAAAACCACAAGTAAAAAACCCCGAAATGTACAGAATATTGCCAATGCAGCGACTGAATTTAAAGTCGTGAAAATCCCGAGTATTACAAGTAATTTGAGATCGAGATCTCGCGAGCCTCGAAAATCGAACTCGAGAATCTCGCGAGTCTTACGAGAAATTCGAGATTCGAGAATCTCGCGAGTTTTACGAGTATTCGAGATGAGAGTCTCGCGAGAAGCCGTGTTCGTTGAAAAATAAAATATTGCGAACAAAATTATATGTATAATAAATATGTTTTGAGTTAAATGTCACTGAAGCAATATAATCAACAAAAAAGTCACAAGTAAAAAAAAACATGTGTATAAATACTGTCCATACAGCGATTAAGTAAGAATGTCGAGAAGCTCTTGAGATTTACGAGGACTTCCAGACACGAAAATCTCGCGAGAAGTCGAATTCTCGATTTCTCAGGTCTCGAAAATCTCGCTTGTGTCGGAGAAGAAATCGTAAGCTCTAATAAAAACTTAAAATGTGTTCAACCGTACTTACGTTGTTACTGTTTAACACACTGTCTTGCGACTCCCCTCTTCAATGATGCATTCACCACACACCCACAATTATCGCATACGACGGCACACTAGCGGGAGGTAGGCTGAGTAGCTTTAGGGGCAGATGTCGCCGTATAAAGCAGTAATTTTCAATTTCACAGATAGTTGCTTATAAACAACAGTTTAGAAACAAAAAAGTCATTCTGCAACAGTGCGTATGAGTTTTTAATGTCAGAATAGTGTACACTGGCTGCCAAGAAAACTCACGAATTTTTTATCAGTGAGTTTTTTGTTCACAGTTTTGCTTTACAGAATCAGAATTCAAAGTTTACAAAATTTCTTGTGTACACTTTAAAACTCACAGTTAGCGAATAGGGCCCCAGGAAATAACGCGAATATATTTTTGCATGCAGTAGAAAATGCGCAACAGCGTTAGTGAGTGTTTACAGTCCCTCAGTGAAAAATACTAATTTTGAACAAGTAAGGAAGGTTAAGTTCGGGTGTAACCGAACATTACATACTCAGTTGAGAGCTATGGTGACAACATAAGGGAAAATAACCTTGTGGAAAATGAACCGAGGGAAACCCTGGAATGTGTTTGTATGACATGTGTAACAAATGAAAGTCATTAAAGAGTATTTTATGAGGGAGTGGGCCATAGTTCTATGGGTGGACGCCATTTAGGGATATAGCCATAAAGGTAGGATCAGGGTTGACTCTAGAATGCGTTTGTACGATATGGGTATCAAATGAAAGTGTAAATGAGTATTTTAAAAGCGAGTAATCCTTAGTTCCATAGGTGGACGCCGTTTCGAGACATCGCCTTAAAGGTGGACCAGGGGTGACCCTAGAATTTGTTTGTACAATATGGGCATCAAATGAAAGGTGTTAATGAGTATTTTAAAGGGCGTGGGGCTTAGTTCTATAGGTGGACGCCTTTTCGAGATATCGCCATAAAGGTGGACAAGGGGTGACTCTAGAATGTGTTTGTACGATATGGGTATCAAATTAAAGGTACTAATGAAAGTTTTAAATGGGAGTGGTGGTAGTTGTATATGTGAAGGCGTTTTCCAGATATCGACCAAAATGTGGACCAGGGTGACCCAGAACATCATCTGTTGGATACCGCCAATTTATTTATATATGTAATACCTGTCAAGATTTTAAGGGTTTTATATTTCGCCCTGCAGAACTTTTTCATTTTCTTCTACTTAATATGGTAGGTATCACAACCATTTTATAAAGTTTTTTCTAAAGTTATATTTCGCGTCAATAAACCAATCCAATTACCTTACCATGTTTCATCCCTTTTTTCGTATTTGGTATAGAATTATGGCATTTTTTTCATTTTTCGAAGTTTTCGATATAGAAAAAGTGGGCGTGGTCAATGCCGGATTTCGGCCATTTTTTACACCAAAACAAAGTGAGTTCAGATAAGTACGTGAACTGAGTTTAGTAAAGATATATCGATTTTTGCTCAAGTTATCGTGTTAACGGCCGAGCGAAAGAACAGACGAACGACTGTGTATAAAAACTGGGCGTGGCATCAACCGATTTCGCCCGTTTTCACAGAAAGCAGTTGACATCATAAAATCTATGCCCCTACCAAATTTCAAAAGGATTGGTTAATTTTTGTTCGACTTATGGCATTAAAAGTATCCTAGACAAATTAAATGAAAAAGGCGGAGCCACGCCCATTTTGAAATTTTCTTTTATTTTTGTATTTTGTTGCACCATATCATTACTGGAGTTGAATGTTGACCTAATTTACTTATATACTGTAAAGATATTAAATTTTTTGTTAAAATTTTACTTTAAAAAACATTTTTTTTTAAAGTTGGCGTGGTCCTTCTCCGATTTTGCTAATTTTTATTGGGCGTACATATAGTAATAGGAGTAACGTCCCTGCCAAATTTCATCATGATATCTTCAACGACTGACAAATTACAGCTTGCAAAAGTTTTAAATTACCTTCTTTTAAAAGTGGGCGGTGCCACGCCCATTGTCCAAAATTTTACCAATTTTCTATTCTGCGTCATAAATTCAACTCATTTACCAGGCTTTGTCGCTTTATCTGTATTTGGTAATGAATTATCGCACTTTTTCGGTTTTTCGAAATTTTCGATATCGAAAAAGTGGGCGTGGTTATAGTCCTATATCGTTCATTTTAAATAGCGATCTGAGATGAGTGCTCAGGACCCTACATACCAAATTTCATCAAGATACCTCAAAATTTACTCAAGTTATCGTGTTAACGGACGGACGGACGGACGGACATAGCTCAATCACATTTTTTTTCGATCCTGATTATTTTGATATATGGAAGTTTATATCTATCTCGATTCCTTTATATATGTACAACCAACCGTTATCCAATCAAACTTAATATACTCTGTGAGCTCTGCTCAACTGAGTATAAAAATGCAAAATTATAACATACCATTTAAAAAGCGAGTTAAAATTTATATGATAAAATTTATCAAATACATTTTTTTTATTAAAAAATTATAGAGAAATAAATGAGTTTTCAAATGTGTAAAATTATAGTATAAGTATAGTTTATTGGTTTAAACATGATTCTAAATTAAATATTGTAACGAATTTACTGCAAATCCTCTTATTTGCAACCTTCTGCTAAGTTCGAATCACTAAACTGTGAATAAATAACTCCAATATTTAATAATGCAAAATAGCCTTCTAGAGCCCTCATCAATGTTTCGTAGTTGTTCCGCTCTTCCCTCGGGAATAGTCTGTAGGATTTCAGCAGCAGATCCTTTCAATGCCACGAATAGTGCAGCAACTTTATATTCAGCACTCCAGTTGTTCACTGCTGCGGTCTTCTCAAACTGAATCTTAAACACCTGGAAAGAAACAGAACCGTCAAAAGATGGTGCTTTTACCTTGGATTACTCCCTGAAACAGCTGGGCGATTTAGTTGTAAACTGCTCCATACGACCCTTCAAATCATCGACTTCTGCCTGAGCGATTTTTGCATCCTGCTCTTCCAGTTTGGATGATACCCTTGCTTCTTGTTCTGACAATTGCGACGATATGCGAGTTTCTTGTGCTTTCAACTGCTCAGCCATATATGTCTTCTGTTCTTCTGTGTTTCCATCTTAGATGTAATCTGTGTCGCTTGGGATTCCATCTTGGATGTTATACGGTCCTCCTGGGATTCTAGTTGAGATGCTATATATGTTTTCTGTTCTGCCAGTTGAGATGACGCTGTCGATGTTTGAGCAGTTATTGCAGCCAATATCATGTTCAAGTCTGTGCTCGTAACTGTCTGCGATGTTTCGTTTTTCTCTTCAATTTTTGTTGTTGTCTCGTCGACATCAAGATGAAAGACATACTCTTCCACGTTAATTCCTCCTGCTTCCATTGCCTCTCGCTAGTCGTGCCTGAAGTTCGAGTTAACTGCCGGTGTATTCAATCTACGGCTCTACAACTCCTTCTTCAGTTGCTGGATCTTCAATTCACTGAACTTTTGCCATGCCCTTTGTTGTCCCTCTGGATTTTATTCAACAGTTCCTCTTCTGACACCAATTGTAACGAATTTACTGCAAAGTACTCTTATTTGCAACCTTCTGCTAAGTTCGAATCACTAAACTGTTGAATAAATAACTCCAATATTAATAATGCAAAATGGCCTTTATTAAAGTACTTCACAATAAATAACTCTACTATTGCCCGACAGATGCGTGCTTAATCAAAACTGCTTATTGCGCCTCTACTGATGTCGCCTTTTATACTCTCTGATTTCTCGTTCACATCTTCTAGGCGCTTCCATTTCCAGAATCTACTAGTTGGCCATCAGCTATAAAATTTCTCAGCTGTAACTACAGATGCACGATTTTATAGCTTCTCTCATTGCATACTTTCGCGAGTATCTCAGATATATGCATGTGGTTGTGCGTTGCTTCTCAGCTGCGTATACGTACATATGTGTAGACATAATGATTGATTTGTTTATGTAGATACAAGTGACTGTCTGCTTTATTGTTGTTGTGACTTCATTTACTTAGCATCTAGGCAGACTAGGGATGTGAGTATCACTTAGTGTCACTCATACTCGTCACAATATCATTTTAAGTCTGTTATAGTCCACTTAAACACTATTTTATCTCTAGAAAGTATTTTAAATTTAAAATGACATGAGCCCGATTTTAATTTTTTAAAATAGGTTTTAAGTTGGTGGTCTGATGTCAAAAGTTGCTGAAATCAAACAATTTGCTATTTAAACGCGATGAACCTAAATGGAAGTGAAAAAATGCTTCCCCGACAAGCAAATATAAGTCAGGAAGCTAATTTATTAATACCTAGAATGCGTCCAAAGGCTTATGTTTTTTTAAAGACGTCGGCTTAGTGCGAAAAAACGAATCCAAAAAGAAAGATGTACATTCTACAAAACTTAAGCCAAGCCGGACTTTCGGTCGGTTTTCTGGCATCTCATCAATGAAACCTATCCGCCATATGGAATACAAGTGAATCGAAGCTTACTCAATAGTATAATTGAAACTAAGATGATCTTGCGTAATACGCGGGCAATTAATACTTGAAACCATTGAAAATTCTGAAAATCGTCACAGTACATAACTGGATATTACGATTTACTTTAAATCGTGTGAATTAGACTGAAAAAAAGGCGATCAAACGTGATATCTTTGGCATCGAAATGTTCCCACGGTCTTCTCTTGCAATTACTTTCTAAGATTTAGTAGGAGTTACCCAGCTTCTACGCGAACTCTCGCTTTTAAAAAAGCTTAATTAATGTATGCATTGAAATTCTTCTCTCAGACCATCACTTTGTGACACAAAATTACGACGGAATACTAACTATGTCACCACTACATAAATGAAACACAGGTTAGCTTGTGGATGTATTGTCTTTTATAACAATGATAGGGCATTCAGTTAAAATTTTCACTTCAAACTGGTCCGGCCAAGGGATAATATATCGTCTCTCAGCTAGGTCGTATGCAAGGTCATCTAAGCGCATGTGCTCTTTGCGTACACATATTCGATATGATGCCCGGGTGATCATAGCGAGTCCATATATAACGCGTGGTATTTTGAGCATTTTACGGACTGAGACATTGTGTTCCGAGCGCACAACTGATAAAGGTTAATTTGTGTCCCATTCCCTGTGGTCACCCTGCTAAATAGGCTCTAATTGCAGCGATCAATGTACGTTCACACGTTCTGACGCATTCGCTGTGTGGCGAATAACTACAAAGCGCTCGTATATCCATGTTGAACTCCATACTACGTGAGAAATGCTCCAAATCGTTAGATTGAACTGCTGACCCATTGTCACTGACCAGAGTTCTGGTACTCATATGTATGAAAAAGGTGTTTTTGTAGGAAGTTCGATTATAGATGAAGACGTAAATTTTTTAGAGATACAGCATCGTGGAATTTGGACAGTGATCCGCACAACTAATAGAGTCCTATACTAGACCTGCTTTGCTGCGGGGATAAGGTCCTAAGATGTCTACATAAATCTCTTTGAAAAGACGATCACACGAGCGCTCACTGATTCCATTGGTTTCGGTCGCAAGATAACATTGGAGATTGGTCAATATTGCATACTCACACAATTACTACGTAGGTTGAACATCTCGAACTAATCATGAGCCAAGAGAATTTGCCGCGTATAAGAGCCACGTGTCATATGAATCCCGCCGTCGAGAAGAAGTAAGACTGGTCGTGAGCACACGCGACATGACCATCTTTACGAAGTCACTAGGATCCACAGCTGTCCAAGCGCATCATTCGGTGACAGTGACGTACCATACTGAGTGCTCTTGTGCGAATGTAAACAAATTTATCTACAACCCTAATGTCCGGACATTGCTCTTCGGTTTTCAGACATCTTGATTTATGGATTGGTATTCTCTTTGCACTCAAGAAAATGTAAACAGAATCAGATCGATTCGATTCAATCTCCATACACGAAAAACAGCTCATCTCGCAATAAGCATCCTAGACAGTGCGTCGGGCAACTATATGCTATCCTTCTTTCTTATAGCTAAAGGCAAGATGTGTCTAAACTCGCAGCTTAACCGCCCGCACTTGCCAACGCGGCCACCTAACTTTGGTTGCCTCATAAGCCACACGAGACTGGAGTGGTCTGTCATAACCTCAGACTTCTGGCATGTCGATGTACAGCCTAAAACGTCTATGCGTCTAGTGCTGCCAAACACACTCACGACTCATAACGCTATAGTTCCTTTGAGACAGAGTTGTAATACTTTGACAAAAAAGGCCTATTGGCGTTCATTTCTTCACACTGTCTAGCGGTCTTAACACGCGCACGATTCCGTAAGCGCTGCGCGTCGCAATGAACATAGAATTTTTGGAAAAATCGGGGTCTGTAAACACACGGAGCATTCATTAAAAGTTCTTTAATTTTCGCAATGAGCTGATTTGGCCTCAGTATAGGGGATACGCTATAGTCACGAAACTATGTTTCCTCTGGCAATCTTCTGTACCATCCCGCTACACACCGAGAAAGCCTCTAAAACGTGTTTAATATTTTCGGTATGGCCAGTCCTTAATCGATCTCAAGTTTCTCTGTGATCTGTCGCAATACCACTGGTAACCAAATAACATATCCCAAATACTACGTACATTATGATCACACAAAATAGGCTCTTACTGAGGGTAATTGTCAAATCTGCTGTTCGAAATGCTCAGCGATATCTAACACCAAGCATCGATAAAGGGATTCAAAGGTGTCTGATACGAGACAAAGATCGTCTATAATATCCAAATCTATACATGTTCGAAGGTCAGCTGGACATAATCTCTCGTCCATACGAACGAGGACATAGTTTGCGCAGCGTTACCATCAAAACGAAATGCATCACACAACAAATTGCACACAAAGGACGTCCAGGCCCACGTAAAAGTTGTCAGTTCTTGGCTTCCATTCTGCCAAAGGAATATGCAAAAGGCATCCTTTAAATACGATTTAGTATAATATTTGCCTCCTGGCAATCTAGAGAATATGCCCTGCCATTGACGGAGAGTAGGGTATGCATCCTTCTTTGTTACTTCGCTAGTTTCTTGCATTTAGACACAGTCGATCGAATTTTATTGGGTTTATAACCATATGCACTGTCGAGCTCAAGAGACTTTTGAGACGTTTCAATAACTCAACTTCAGCATTCTCTCTACTCTTGATACATTAATTTCTCTACTGCTGGGGAAACTAATAAAAGCGTGTGGCTCTATTGCCCTCGACATTCGCATACGTACAATCTCGTGTCGCAAGAGACTTGTCCTGCCGAGTCTGTTTTCGAAATTCAGAAAAGTACTTAACTGCTTCTAGCTACTGACGTTGACCCTCGGTCAGCGATACAAAATAGATTTATAGTCTTCACGTATGTGTGGGTTATCCGTATCGAGGACTACTTTGAAATTTACTGTTGCAAGAAATAACTACTAATTATATTTGGAGCCAATTCAAACAATTTCCAAAAATCAATTCCTAAAATAGGTTTTGGCTTATAGATGGAATTATATAAAGTTTATCCTTTTAATTTTTGCCTTGTATTCAATATTTATATCAAGATAACCAGTTATTGTTTGAGATTTCCCATCTGCTGTCTGTCACATTAGATTTAAATTTTCGGAACTCGGATAGATCTCAAATTCTCTTTGGCTAAACTGAGATCTATCAACTGATATTCGCACCTGTATCTAGCAATCGAACATCTCGCGGTCAAGAAGCTTACTGCATAATACCTTGCATCTTCTCATTTAAAATAGACGATATTAACATTTTTTCCTGTCTTTAATGCTTTTCAAAAGGCGCCTAAATCGCCAAGGTTGATCTTTTGTTTTTATAGAAGATTACTGGGTTCAGGATGATCGGAAAATTCTGTTTCTTGCCTCAATATAGTTACGTATTCGCTCATGTAATGGTTTGCGTCGTTAATGAGTTTATCGACTTCCTTACGAATCGAGCTCACGTTGTAATATTTTAGTTGTGGGAGTTTCTATACAAACACTTGGTCGAATCCTAAATCACTGTCGGAATTAGTTTGAACTTCTCACCGTCCTTAACTCCAATTTCGGGTGGTAGACGTTCGGTTGTGGGCCGTCGAACGTCTTCCTTCGGGGGGTGTTTTTGTGGCCTGGATATGCAAGTTTCGCATGGGCCGTTGTATACATTTTTAGCACCACACATCCCTAACACAAAAATGTGCGTACCTTAGTGACATATTCCATGGTGACATCTTCATCACTGTTCCAACAGATTAGTTGCCGGATGTGACCGGA
Source organism: Eurosta solidaginis (assembly GCA_029619165.1). NCBI lineage: Eukaryota > Metazoa > Arthropoda > Insecta > Diptera > Tephritidae > Eurosta > Eurosta solidaginis. The sequence continues at coordinate 1,325 of JARSSU010020627.1, read as the reverse complement.
TGGTAACTCCACTGCCGATACTTGTGCTCCTTCAAATCAGAGCTGATTTCTCCATTTCACCTGCCTCTAACGATGCACATTACGTCTCGGAGCATATGTGTGGCGGATTGGTCCGGGGTAACGGGTGTTCGTGATGTGTGGATTCATTAAACAGATTTTCCCTCATCTGTAGATCGTAGATGTGCTACTGAAGTACAGGGACATATAGAAGCTCATGTCGGATATCGGGCACACAATTTCTAGTTAGCAACTCTACTAATTCGTGCTCTTCCATTCGTATGGGAGAGACGATCTATAATGGACATTATTGAGTCATAAAAAATTACAAAGGTTTCATTTGGCCCAATACCAGGTTTTGGCTTTACCAGCAAGCAAAATATGTAAATTTTTGCAAACTGCATTTAAATTGTTATTTAACTTTCTGCTGCCAGCGCATGGACGCGATATATAAACTCGTTGCAAGTTAGTCCGTCAGCTGAACCGTCAAAATTTACATGCCAGTTTTGTATGATGGTGGCTATTTTATACTGCCGATATGGATGGAACGTAGCAGGTTGAAAACCTTGCTGATCCTGTCGTATTGGTTATTATCCGGTACAGTGTGTATTTGGAGTATTGGAAGATTTAGGCTGGCTCTCAATCGTGCAATCGCTGCGTCGACGATTTGATGAATATTGCGCTACTATCAAACTAAGTTGAATTTACATTTTACTAATTATTTCGATTTTCAGAATAATATTTATCAAAGGTATAGAGCGATTTGGTCATGATACTAGTTGGTTGTGATACGCTATTACTTTCATTATATAACCGGCGCCTAGAATTGTATCGCAAATTGTATCTGGGTACCGCTCTCCTCGTCCTGTGACGTTTGAGTCGGATGGAAAATGTCGGATTATACTTTTACCTATCGTAATCTTTTGCAATTCGCGAAAATATACAAGCCCTTCTACAATACGGCCTTCTTGTGAAGTGGTATAAACCAACTTCTGATACACTCGGTGTGATATATATGGTTCCATAAAGTTTTACCCACTTCCTGATCTGTTTAAGGTCTTGTTGACAGATGGTTACAAATATTACCTTCGGCCTCTGAGCTTCTGGTACCAGTGAAAGATTTTCATGACTATGTACTACTGCCATAGTGCTTTGATTTTTAAAAATTTCAAAAAAAAATAACTTTTAAGGTGGTAACTCCGTGGCGGGTAAGTGAACATCGAACGGAAGAAGTTTAGCTGTCATTTACTTGGGCTATCGCTGACAGATATTTGTAGTGGTAGATTGTTTTAAGTAGAGGGTGATTTTGAACTAAATAATGAACTACG